>JAHZMZ010001381.1:0-19035 GCA_027743805.1 Lepidocyrtoides sp. E14 | reverse complement strand
AGAGTAGCAAATACGCACTAGCGCCGTCGAACTAATCTAGCCTGTTCCACTGGAAGCAGTCGCAATGGATGGTAAATGCGAAGTACTCGAGTTTTTGAACTTTCTCGATTTTTCAATTTTCTTCAAATTCAAATGCGTGATTTCTTGCATTTAAACAACAAACGGCATGAGACGCAAACAACTATATGCTTCGAAATGGAAAATTTCATCATTCTACTTAAAAATCATGATAGTTTGATACTAGTCCACTTGAATGCATGAATGCAAATTATGCAAAAAATTTTTACAGATCTCATTGCAGTTTCTAGTTAATTTTTACTAAAAGCAAACAAGTTACACTATTGCTTGTCGTCTCGAGTTTTCAATGCAAACTTTGCATAAATTATTGTTGGGAGAGGAAGAGGTTTTCAGGCCTTGCGATGCGATGGACATTTAGACGTTGCGTTGTAATATGTACTTATTACAGCTTAACCTTTAATCAGAAGATGCAGATAAGCGTCTTATTATAGCTTGAGATAAGTTTTTATGTAAATACGTGTTTAGCATATATTTCTTCAAAAGACATAATTCAAGTTTCTTATTTTACGTTCCCCGGTACTGCGTAGCAATCATGGTAGAACAACGTAAAAAAATTTGACTGAAAAACTATCAGTTTCCATTCCATCATATCTTTTCAATACGCCACAACAGGTATTGGCAATCGGGGTGATATAGTAGGTCATAGGTTCATTAGGTTTGCTCACGAGGTGAACAAACCACCGTGGCTTTTTGTATTGTTATTCTAATCGAATCAGTTCTTCTTGAGTGAAAAAACTGAAATGAAATTAATATTGCTTGCAAAAGCAGTCAATAACTGAAATATCATCATTGAGGCACACAGATGAAAATGATACAAACGAAGGAAAAGGAAGGAAAAGATTAGGAGACCCTGAAGGAAGTTTATTGGTATTTTATGAAATATTATGTTCATTATTTTTTTGTTGCATTACTCTTGTTGTTAAACTTCACATTATATGCCCTACCTACTAAAGTATTTTCACCCGTGTGGAGTGTGGATCATATAACTTCTTTAACCAAATTACTATTCTTCAAGTCTATATGAAGAACATGCTATATGCCCAGCTGCCATAAATATCTTTTGGTTGATCATCAGAAGCAGCAGCATAATGAAAATGAATGTATGATGAATGTACTATAATCAAAAGTAATATTGTCCATGGTCAAGCCCAAACAAATTCGTTGTGGGAAAATATACATGCATCATTGTGGTTGATATGTCAACACGATTTTATGATCTGTGATGCTTTTATCGGCTTACTGGATTCAGTAAAAATCCGGATCGAAGATAACAGGAAAAATATGTATGTAAAACACATTTTTGATAAGACACTTTCTCCCAACTTCCAATTCGGCTGCATAATCAAAAAAAATCTGACCAAATCAGAAATTATCTACACTATATCGATCATCATTTTTTCATTGGAAAATCCAATTCAAAATTTGCTCAAGATGCCTCTCTGCGTTGGAAAATGTCCCGTGCCATGGCCAAACATAATGAACAACAAGTCATGCATAGTCCAGCCCGAGATTCCTGAGGATTTTGTCCGACTTCGTTGTGATCCCTTTGTTCGTCTCATTTGCTTCCCCACAAAGAGCTCTCTAGCTAAACGGTGTGACAATCCTTGTGCACCACGAGATCATCTTGACATTGCGTTAAGTGCATGCTATGACCACCACCGGCAGTGGTGGGCTCCATCAGCACAAACAGTGATGCAATGTGAGACTTACAGGCTATTCCCGTGGGGCAGGTAACTTACAAAGTTGAACTTATTATTGTCATTATTAATTGATAAAATTCCAGTCATATTGTTAGAAAAAATGTTTGACATTCGAGCAATTATCTTGTTACATTGTTCAAGGGCGCAGAGAAGAGTGTGTCGTCTCAAGTGTCTACCTGATGAGCCTTGCTGCGATCCATGCATTGCAGCCACCCAGGATCAATACATGGTCAATCATGAGCCTTATCGACAGGATGTCAATCACCGAAATGATGTGGATACTGGGATTCCATCTCCTCATATTTCCAATACAAACCGAGGATACGCCAGAGCAATCGATGGACTATTTTTCAATTCATAGAAAAAACTCGACATCAGAATGCAATGATGATGATGCTGCTGCTGCCATACCTGGGCATGCCACGGAAGAAAATTATCAGGATCCTAATCTCAACTATCAAATATCATCGTACAAAACCGCTTTTCTACTTTCCCATAATCTCGTCCTTATTCAAGTCAAAATTGCTGTTGTAAATATGTAAAAAAAATTATAAATGCTTATTATGTATAAAAACGACTCATGATGACAGAATACAATGTGTAGTACATGCTGAATGATGTTTTCAATTCAAGTTCAAAAAGTTGGAAAAATTGATTAATATACAAAATGTCAGAATATATTATAATCAAATGCAATAAAATTATCAAGTGAAATAATGCATTTATAAATGTGTAAGGTAAAATTTCCTCGTATGGAAGATGACTTTTCTATGCATTCAATTGCATTGACGTATGCGTATGTAGTTTTCAGCAAAGCTGATAACAGCATTTCTCATGGCGAATATTTTCTTTAAATGAAAATAAAATTTGTACGATTTTTTTTTCATAATAGTAGTTTATTTAAAATAATTTAAAAGGCGATCAAATATTATTAATAGTCTAGCGATGGGGCAATAAGCTGACATATTAGTTGAGATTCATTTTCATACTCATAGTAAACTATTGCATCACTTCAATTTACTACGAACCGGTCATCTTGACAAATGCTTGATTAACGTCGAGTCTACCATGACCCGCAACGTCATTCGGATACACATTCTCTGCGTTGTTTCCACATGTCGATCCCGACGCACCTAAGGTGCGGTTTGTGTTTGGATATAGTGCCTGTTCCATTTGCTGTAGAGTAATTCCTGGATTTCTGGATAGGAGGAGAGCTGCAGCACCTGCGGCATGAGGGCAGGCCATGGATGTTCCAGAGAGAACTTGGTAGCCGTTGTCACTTAAATGATAAGCAGAATTGATGTCCCGACCGGGTGCAACAATCAAAGGTGCTACATTTCCGTCGGGAGTCTTCTTTGGACCTCTGCTGGAAAAGGAAGAAACCATATCAGTTATGTCTGTACTTCCAACAGAAATGATTCCCGGTTGATCGCCTGGTGATCCAGCGGTTCCACAGTTTGGCCCCTGATAAAATTAATTGAATTCGTCAGCCACAATATTACATTGGGGTTCCATTTACTCAATAGGGTTTGTGGTAAAATAGTAGCATAAATATAAAGACTTACGTCGTTACCAATTGCAAAAAAGCCAATGATTCCAGCAGCATTCCACGCCTTGATTACGTCGTTAAACCAAATTTCTCCACCACCACCACCCCAAGAGTTGGAAACAATATGGGGAGCCTTTGAACAGTCAGAATTCCTTCCTTGTGCGTCAGTAGGACAAATTACCCATTGTCCACATGACAAAAGTGCATGTTGAGGGCAACCTGTAAAGTACATAAATTGTTGATGTGAAAACCGTAACAGGAAATGAAACTGCTTACATGCTTACTCATGATGAGTCATCATTGTTATGATTGAGATGATGAGCAATAATGTTTGCGTGGGTTTTATTACCGGCAGTATCACAACCACGGCATGCCATCCATTTAGCTGCTGGAGCCACACCAATTCCATTGTTACCACAAATAGTACCTGCACAATGGGTTCCGTGACTGAAATACAGAATTTTACAGGTTGAATTGTGCTGCACACAAAACAATTGTTTTATAGTCATACTTTTTAAATATTTGTACTCTCTCCTCTTATTCTTACCCATTGTTATCTGTTGGTGATGGTAATCTCAGAATTGGGTCATACCATCCATTGTTGGCAGCGCCAACGTAGTTTTGTTTCAAAGCGGTATGGCTTTCTCTCACACCAGTGTCAATGACAGCAACAATAGCGCCTTCTCCTTTGGTTTGTTTCCACACTTCTTCCGCTCCAATAATCTTGACACCCCATTCAGTTCCATTGGGCGGAGTTCCAATGCTTGGATTGATGATGGGCATGATTGGGAAAATAATTTCTTGTGCAATACTCTTTAGAATACCAAGACCTCTCAATGCGGCCAGCACAAGAGGATTGGCATTCCTTACGAAAATTTGATTTGTCACCCAGTAACTTTCCGTTTCCACATTGAAGGGTTTCAGAGCTGCGAGTATAGGTGCTTGCCATGCTGCTGTGGCATCCTTCATTGCTTTCGTCATTGCTTGCAATCTTGCACTTCGTGAGGGGAAACTTTTCCCTCTAAACTTGTCTATAATGGAATCCATAGGATTGTTTAAGGTCAAAATGAGGTTTTGATTCTTGTCCGAATTCCTTCTCGACAATTGTCTCCTCGAGCCCATAAATGGCAGTTGTGCATTAGCAATGCACACTGCTGTAGCAAGGCAGAGTGCAAGAATAGAGATTCTCCTTAAAAACATTGTGCAAAAATTACAATCAGCCTGAATCCCTAAAAAAATTATCCACACTTTTTGTTGCTTCCACCTCTCCAAGCTCTCACCGTTTGATATCCCATGGCTGGTTGTCCAGTACTTTTATATACCGACAGAAACTGAGTCTGCGTCATCGTCATCAAGGTGAAGCTATAAAATTTACCATGATCAAAGCAAAATAATAAAAAAAATATTAAAACATGAATGCCTTCATTTCATTACACGTTTCATCCGGAAATCAGGTTTTCATCGCATCTCCCATCACCATCGTCGTCCGTCACTTTATTTTGCTATTGTATGGAGTTCATTTCCACGAAACATGCGCATTCTACTTTTTTGCCTTGCATGTTTATAAAACAAGTTCATCAAGCAAACAAGTAAAGTTTCAATAATTCTTTTTATTCGTGTATCAGGTACGTTCGTTACGTCTGGATCAACAAAGCCGTCAACAGTATTAAAATAATAATATGTACGTTCATTTGAGCATTAAACCACATAACTAATACAGCATCAGCACCAAGCTAGTTGGTAGAATTTAAAAAATAAATAAAGAGACTTGTGTTCATTTTTTAAGGATTTATTTTTATTCGCTCAAGAATCTTTAAATTGCGAAGCACATTAGCAGTGGACTGCATATAATAATACTAATTTTTACTGGAATGAATACATAATATTATATAGCTGGTTGGATAATAATATGCCAACGTAACTGACCATTATATCTGATGGTCACACTTGGCTAGTAGTTGAAATATAGTGGTAGTATTAGTCATAGAGTCGTGATTTTGGTTGATCATGGTGCTGCGACTATGCTGAATATCCAGCGTGGTACAGCTTCCATTTTTATCAAACCAAGAAAACTTGATCCTACTCACCATCGTCATATCTAGTAGCAGTTTATAAATAAATCTTATTTATCTTACCATGTCTCGTACTCATTTTACCGTCTTGATGAGGATGAATCATATTATTATTATTTTATTTTTGCCGACACTGAAGGTGATACACTTACCTATCTATATGCAATGACCGTGGGATATTCTAAGAAAACTGACATGGACATGCTACTCTGGTCATGGCTACTTGGTTGATAACAAGCAAAACAAGACGACCATATATCACACACCAGTAATCTTCAAAAAAGATTTTGTTATCCATGTCCATTTCCTGTTTTGGAAACTAAAAAATGTAGGATTTTCTGTACAATAATAATGTTGCTACATGTGTTTTTACATAAGGTGAAAATACTGCAAATGAAGATAGATAGGTGGATAGATAGTTTTTGATATTTTAAAAATTTAGGATTTTTTGACTTGGCTTTTATTACAGGTTAGCAAGACGAGGTTGAGAGTTGAGACAAAAACCAAAATGAAGGCTAGTTTAAAACTGAGATGGTCAAAATGAAAAATAATAAAAATAGGTTTAGAGCAGTTCACATGCAAAATAAAGAATGTACGTCACTCACACGTTTATCTTTTGAGCAGCTGCAAAAAAGCAGAAAATTAAACCAGAAATTGGTTTGCGTGTTTCAAGTACATACTTATAAAAACACACACGTGTAAGCAATATATGTATATAGCAGCAACTAATCAAGTCACAAAGACAAGACAAAGACGTCAGGAACAAAGCTACGCTGCATTTCTGATAAACAATAATAATTTCAAATTGTAAACCTGATTTTGCTTATTCTACTGTTTAAATGATAAAAGTGTCAAATGCACCAGGTAGCAACAGGAAAAGTTACTCTATCCTTATACCATGTATACAGTTTCAAGTAAAGTTAGTTAGGAATGAATCTTAGAGCGCCCGAAAACAAAAATAACTTGATTTTTAAGGCTTAGGTAAAAAAGGTAGTACTTGGTAGGTGGTCTGATTATACATAGGTACATATTTTACCACATGAAAAGTATCTTGAGGACTGCAATGACCGCTAAAAATGTTTTTAGTTTTAAAGACTGGATGGAGCAACATATTGATCAACCGTTTAATTACACATCTTCTTTTTATGCTCATTTCTTAATGTGTAGCTGGAGGAAAGATAGTCACAGTCAGCAGAATACCGAGAGAACACTATGTTTTTGATTTCATGTGCACATTGTGTGCACAAATAATTCTAGCCATTTAACAAAGAAGGCCCTTTATATTTGCTGTAGAATGAACAATTCCCATTTACTAATTGTAACAGACCTCTTTCATACCTGGCTAAAGAACGACGATGGTGTTTTCCATCGTTTAGATATGCGGCAGAACAATGTACATAGAATTGATTTATACAAATTGTTTATGCATCACAATTTGGCAGCCATTTTGCATTGCGTCACTGATAATTTGTTCACAAAACAAAAGTGAAATGCATTTTGCAACTTGCAACTGTGTTAATTTGTTGAGGAATGCCGGATGTTTTACTAATAGGTCAAGCAAGAGCAGAGAGAAATTGTGCCTAAAAAATATTGATTTCGTCATTCTGTTTGTTCCCGGTTGGTTCTAATTTTCCTTTCGACATTTTTCTAGATGGCTTTCAGAGACTTACCACTTAGTAAGTGGCACTTACTCTTATAACAACTTTGATACCTGCATGATTTTCTCATAAAACATTACTACCTATCATTGTGTACTACTACCGTTTATCGAACCTTCCCGAAACAAAAACAGAAATTTGTATGTAAACACAGTCAGTCACAGCGTGCCAACACCAAGGGACATCACTTTAAACGTTTTTGCAAGAAAAATACTTTTTGTACAGAATTGCATGCAGTAAATCGTGTCAATAAAATACAGTGTGCGGTCCACTGTTGCTTTCACTTCTTGGTCTATACTTCAACTTCTTCACATGCATTCAAATATTGATTTTGATTCGTACACAAGTATTTAGATAGACGATGTTTTCATTTGGATTCACTTAGTATTGTTGTTCATCCTTTCTCTGTCTCTGTATGCGTTTTTGTTGTCAACTCTAGCACAATAATTTCGATAAGTTTAATTGTTGTAAGTAAAATGTATAAACTGCAAAGCGTTCTGTTGCTAAAAGTAAAAATCATAACATGCTCAGCAAACATTATGCAAATGAAATTGTGCTGGTCGGGTCTGCAAGTAGTAAAATGACATGTACATGTAGCAAGTCAAGAAGTGATATATTTGTTATTAATTTTATAAAAACATTTTAAAAGTTCAAGATGACACTTTCTTCTATCATGATGACTATTATAATACATGATTATAATATCTAACAAAGGTACAGCATCATCATAACAAGAGAACCTACCATAACAAAAACAACTTGAATGACCCTGCAAAAAATAATCATTATTAGTTCAACGGGAAAACGCATACAGAACCGTCTAGTTTTCAAGTATTTATATGCCTATAAATGTACACAACTGAAAAAAAAACTAGCAAAGTTAACAGATTTGTGCGCATGATCACTCCGTTATGTTTGTTGGTTTGGCTGGCGTCCTTACTTGATACGGACAGAGAGTTGAAAAACTTGCAACTTACATGACTTTTAATCGTGCAAATTTCTTTGTACAGGTTTCTTTTATTCTGCTCAAATCAGGTTTGAAACCTCATTACTTCCATCAATGTCATCTCTTTGTCAAATAAATTCAGCCACTTTCAAAATAAACCCAACAAAGTTTATTCTTGAACTATTACCATTAAGCGTTTATGGTTATTTGATTATGCACACACACATGAACATTTCGCGAGTTCACGTTTTACAAAAGGTAAATGAGATGAAACTAAAAATGACAACAGCAACAACAACAATAATAATATATTTTCTAACAGAATGAAAGTCAAAATCAATTTGATTCGATTTACTAAGAAAGAGGTTTCTTTTCAAAAGGAAAGCTCTATAAAAAGAATCTAGTTATAAGCTCACCGGTTTCAGTCCCACTTTCAAACTTGAAGTGTAAGTGAGTGAATTCAAAATGAGGTGGCTAAAGGTTTTTAGTCTTAGCTTAATAGCTATAGTTAGTCATGTTTATGGCACGCCGGTTCTTCGGAGCCCGGAACTATTAACACAGCCCAGCTCGGAAATTATGGTGGGCTTGAGAGAACCGGTGCTTCCAATTTTACGGGATTTGGCTCAAAGATCATACCCAAATCGGGCTGCTAGGCTGACTGCAATTCAAACTACGCTGAAGGCAGCTACAGCTCTTAGTCAAGCACCTGTTATTGCGGCACTGAGACCATTGAAAGTTGAATACACACCGTTTTGGATTTCTAACAAAATTTACATCAAAAATGGAAACCCGGCTGTGGTTAAGTTGCTTGAGACTTTGGATCAAGTTAAGGAAATTCGTAAACCAAAATTTCCATCTTTCCCACCGCTGAATCCGATTGAAGGAACTCCACCAAACGTTAGTGGCCATTTTATTATTTTGTATAAAAAAAGAAAACCGAACGCCGAGTTTGACTTCACACGTATGCCTGTGGCTCATTGTATATTGTATTTTATAGGGAACTGAATGGAATGTTCAAATCATCAAAGCCCCAGAAGTATGGCAAATGGGAACTGATGGTGCTGGAATCGTAGTTCTTGGTAAGCAAAAACAGCTTTTATGCATAAAGTTATGACCCAGAAAAATGATGTGTGGGTAGTAGCTAATGGTTAACTTTATCAGTTCACAAGAACCTGTTGTACTTTGATATTTTTTTGCGTATAGGCATTGATACCGGTGTTCGCGCATCTCACAACGCTATAAAGGAAGCTTGGGTAGGAAAAGAGAACAAAGGATGGTAAGTCAAAGTGACAGATGAAGACCACCTCTTCTCGTTAATTCTTTACAAAAATTGCCACTTACATGTAGTAATTAGAATAGTATTATGATGGCCGGTATTTTTTTACCCTGAAATTGTAGGTTTGACCCATGGTATCGACAGACGTCTCCAACTGACATTAATGGCCACGGAACTCATACGGTAAGGCCTTCAATGGGACAAGTTTATTGAAAATTTTGTGGAAACTAAAATAAATGTAAGTGTATTTACAATTCTTGTAACTTTTTTTTCCAGATTGCGACTGTCCTTGGGCGAACTGGTAAGTTTTCTTTGAAATTTTCTACCGTTTCATATTTTATGGACTTCTTCTTTTAAAATTTACCACTGAAAACGCTTCTTTGTTCATTTTTTACAGGAACTGGCGTGGCTCCTGGCGCCAAATGGGTACGTTACACAAAATTTACGCTAGTATTAGCCACACATTTTTTTTTGTTTTTAAAATTGTCAATTATGATTCATTCAAATGTGTATTTTTTCCTTTTATTAATCTGTTTAAAGATGGCTTGCCGTGCATGCGATACCCAAGGTATAAAAATTTAATGATTTCGGTTGCGTCCTAACTTATTATTCACAGGGTGTCCTGAGCCCCATTTGTTGGCTTGTGGGCAATACGGTGTCTGTCCCACAGATCCTGATGGCCGTAATAGTGACTGCGCTTTGGCTCCCAACATTGTGACTAACAGTTGGGGTGGTGGACAAGCTGAAGACTTTTACGATGATGCTATTGAAGGTATTTAAGCATACACAGTTAATAAACGTTTTTGCCAAACTGAATATCTAAACTAATTCCATTTGTCTATTTATAGCATTTAAAGTTGCCGGAATCGTCACAATTTTCGCTATTGGTAATGATGGTCCCAAGTGTGCTACTGCAGCATCCCCCGGTGATAGAGACGGGTAATGAGTTTTTCATATGAATGCTTGTTACTTTTAAATTCCCGGGTATAACGAATTATTTTGAACTCAGGGTCCTTGCCGTTGGAGCTACCGATAAAAATGACAGGATTGCCAAGTTCAGCAGTCGCGGTCCAAGAAAAACTACAGGCACAGAACAGGAGGGTGTTTACAAACCACAAATCAGTGCTCCTGGACACAAGGTCAAATCTGCCTTCATGGTTTCAGATAACGCATACAGGGAACTTTCCGGAACTAGTATGGCTTGGTAAGCTATTTCTAAATCTGCCTTCAAATATAGTCTCAACAGAAATTAATATTATTCTCAACCAATTCTGTTCCTTCATCTTTTAGTCCTGCCGTAGCTGGAGCCGCAGCTTTGCTCATGTCCAGAAATCATAATTTAACCACGGAAGATGCCATCAGGATCTTTACAGCTACTGCTGACACTGAACTACCTTCCGCAGGAGTTTCTTGTGGAAACAATCCAGATGGAGAGTTTCCGAATGAAGTTTACGGTACTAATATTTTATTTATTTATTATGTCTCACTCAGTACCACCATAATCTGGTTTCAAACTTTAAGATTATGATAAATTAACAATTATACATTATTTTGTAGGATACGGTAGGATTAATGTGTTAAGGGCTTACGAGATGATGATGAGTGAGATGGGAACGCCAAATGAACCTACCATCAGAACACCAACGAACAAGAAGAAATGATCATATATTTTTTGCTTGGTTAAGATTATTGTCAATTTTTACGTTTATTTATTTCATCCAAACATAATTATATGATATTTATTCACTATTTAATTCCCTGACCTACTCGCAGCAATAAAAATCCTACCTTTTAAATGTGGTGTTCACGGCTATATGTATGCATGTCCTCGTAGTTTATACATGTTTTGGCACAAATACAAATAATTTCGATCGATCCAATCTTCCCATTTTACTGTAGTAAAAAATGATATTCTTCAAAATATATCATTTTGAAAATAAGCTGCATATATGGAGCTTATATATTATGCTCATTCATAATAATTTATATTCGAGAACATAGTAAAAATTAACAGATAATTAATACTTACATACATAAAAATCATTGAATTGTTTCAATCCAACTTTTGAAATACGTATGACTCAAACACGGATACAATGTGCAAATAATTTGTGGGAGGATTATCGAAGCTATTTCTCCGTACTTTGAGAAAACGAAGGGCATTCTCCCACTTTAACTTTTAATAAGCAATAGTACTCCTACCTTTTACGCAGAAATCATTATGAAAAAGAACGACAAGTTGTGCACACGTTTACTATCTAGATTGTTAACCATAGCATGATGACATCACTAATACTTTTTGCAAAACGTCATAGTTTGGATTTTCTGGCTAGATAGAGATATAACCTCTTCTCGTTTTCCTCCTACTGCCTCTCACCCCAAGATTACGATTAGTTTACGGATTTTTATATTTCGCGATATGATGTCGTCATTGTCATTCCTTTCCTTTTTTTTCTTCGCACTTTAGTAGTAACTCAACTCAAGCTTTGTACTTCATTATCCACTTAGCATAATTGCACCTATACATCTTATTGATAATGCATAGTGCAAACAGAAAAACGTGAGTATGGCATAAAATGTGGGCCGTTCTGAAGTAGCAGTTTGCTTAAAGTTTGTTGGCTTTTGTCACTTGATAAAAAGAAGGCCGTTAACGAATCGGACTGATTGTATGAGTAAGCACAAGGAAACAAATCCTACACAAGATGGCCTATAAGAATAATAATTGATGGTGGCGGTGGGTGCTGGTATAATGACTATACCCAATTATTACAAGCTAAAAACAGCAGCGTTGACAAATAACGTTGTTTTGGCTGCTGACGGAGAGTACAATGCACAAACTACAAAAAGTGACATCGACTTTAGGACTTGGACTCAAACACTAAATACCTCTATACACATGCTTTTCAAACAACTATTACTAGTTGTTATGTTTCATATTTACAGCGGTATGTAGGTTTAAAAAAGGTAAAAACAGGACTACAACATGAAGATATCAGGAAGATAATGAGATGCTGATTATTGATTATCGTCATCATCATTGATGCAAACGGCTCCACCATATCTCAGATGCATGACGACTTTTATTGATAATGATGATATCATCACCCGTATTCAGAAAGACAATTTCGCTTTCCTTTCTCATTCTCTTGCTCCGGAATCCTGGTTTTGGTTTGGTTGGTTGTGACAACTTTTTCACATCACTTGTCACTTGTTTTCTTGCTAATAGACTGGACACGATTGATTATGGTTTAACTTATGGTTGATTCCGGTTTCAATTGAAAGAAAATAAAGACAATGGTCTCTCTCTCTCTCTTGTATGGTACACATGACAAATTCGCAACTTATCAGCTAAATTGGTCAGCGTCACGTACATATTTGCATTGCAATCTGAAATATGATCAGTTTACACAGGATCTGCAAAGAATCATTTTGTCTTTGACCGTTTTATTATTTGCATTTTGTCATCTTTGTTTTTAAGGATTAGTCATTTTTGTCTTAGACAGATATTTTGCTTTTTTTGTAACTGAAACTTTTGCCAATACTTATTCGTGTAACTACTTTTATAAAAAATGCAAGCAAAATATTTACACACCAAAGATAAATTCATGAAATAGGTACTCCTCTGCTTATAAATCTTTTTTGCAACTGAAACTTTTGCCAATACTTATTCGTGTAACTACTTTTATAAAAAATGCAAGCAAAATATTTACACACCAAAGATAAATTCATGAAATAGGTACTCCTCTGCTTATAAAACAATTTGATAAGATATGTAGTGCACCGTTGAATTTTTGGAGGAGCTATAGAGGGTATGTCGTATGTGGCATGTGGTTTATACGATGATAATAATAAAAACTTATCTGCAAATAAAAATAAATCTCATGTTTTCTTGATAAAAAGGATACGCATTATTTGTACTTGTACTTACTTCTTGTGGAGCATGATAAGGCAAACCTTAATCACTTTTGTGTGGAGGAAAATGGATAGGTATACTAATGCTTATCATCCAACCACTAAAAAAACGCAGCAGGAAGTAGTAGTAGTAAAAAAAATTAGTGGTGTAGTAGAAGCCGAGGAGAAAGCAACTCTCGCTCTCCAGAATTTGACACTCTTATACATTTGATTCAGTCTTGATACGATGATAATAATAAAAACTTATCTGCAAATAAAAATAAATCTCATGTTTTCTTGATAAAAACGATACGCATTATTTGTACTTGTACTAACTTCTTGTGGATCATGATAAGGCAAACCTTAAACACTTTTGTGTGGAGGAAAATGGATAGGTATACTAATGCTTATCATCCAACCACTAAAAAAACGCAGCAGGAAGTAGTAGTAGTAAAAAAAATTAGTAGTGTAGTAGAAGCCAAGGAGAAAGCAACTCTCGCTCTCCAGAATTACGTAGAATTCCTGTCTGCATAAATATTATTATTATGTGTGTAAAAATTAGTTATTAAAACCGTTAAATAAATTCACTGATAAATAGTAGTTATTGACCTTATATATGAGATAAGTTCTCCAGTATTAGACACGAGTTATAGTTTATTTCTGAGCTGAAAAAGTGCACCGTAAATAGGCATAGCGGGCATGCATCTAAGAAGGGAACGCATTTCCGAACAACCGTTTGTGAAATTAATACGAACTAAGGGGCCTTTGGATTGGAGTAGCTGGTTCAGCGGGTGTCAGGGTAAGAAGACATCGATCGTGGTCGCCGCAACACTAACACTAAGGTCATTAAATATGGTGCACAGCTAACCGGTAAAAAAATATTTTGGGCATGATACGGAGTAACCATGTACAATTTACTTACTAGCTTTACGTTGACGGTTCTTACGTAGGCACGCATAACATAAGTACGTTTTCAGTTTTTCTTGGTTTCTTTGCGTTACCATTTTACTTATCCCATCGTCATCCCTTATAAAGGAAAACTAGGTTTGGCATTATCAAACACTTTACATTTATAATTTTTTACCTTGCTCGCACCTGCTCTGTTCTCCACAATTGCTCATCGTCCACCCTCAACTTTTAATCTTGAGAATTACTTTGACGTGCCCGATGGTGATGATGATNTTGCTCGCACCTGCTCTGTTCTCCACAATTGCTCATCGTCCACCCTCAACTTTTAATCTTGAGAATTACTTTGACGTGCCCGATGGTGATGATGATTATAATAATGATAGTTACGCACGTATGTACTTCGTATAAGCCATCATGACATAAATTTTTAATTGAGGATTTTGATTATTATATGACGATCATGATGATAAAGATGGAAATTGCTTGCTACGTGTTAGGTATTATTTTCACATTACTTACTAGTTTGCATATTTTCGGCATTTTCAAAACCATTTCATTCATAAAATTGTTGAAAGTGTAGGCATGTTCTCCCATCATTGTATTTTTCCATTGCCGAAAGTATGCAACGAAATAACGAAAACAATGAATAAAAACTATTCTAATTAGCATAATTATGAATGAATGGGAGGGTAAATTACGATTATGAGTCAGTAAGAAGAAAATCCGAGTCTAGCTACATAATAATCTTTAGAAAAAAGGTAGACATCACGGCTGCAGCTCGAAAATATAATCCCAAACTATTTCTTGTCTTGCAAGCGTGCAACTTTTAGAGAGGTGTGGTGGATTTTAATTAAACAAAATGATGAATTGTGTAGGTTTTTTTTCTCATTGTGCAAAGCTATAATGTTTACAATACGATACCGATACACAAGCCGTCTTATCATCATCATACTATACGCCTTGAATAATATCCTTGTCACAAGTCACTCCCAAAAATATTTCTTAAATATTCATTTTCCTATCCCCTTCTTTTAATAATTTTGTACATTTGCTCCGCTCCGGATAAATAATTTAAAAGTTTGGTGACTTCATTTTCACTTACATATGTACAGAAAATAAAAGGCTTGAATGCAGCTCTACCTGCCAGATTGCCTTGTATTTTTGCATCGAATTGAGCTGTGATATAGACCATTTATGCATATACTTATTGAAGGAAAACAAAGTCTATAACAAGAAGCTTGTTATTATTTGTTAGAGGGTTGTGTGTTCATGCATCAACAAAATTGATTAGGCAAAGTATACACAATTATGATGATTCTTTACGCACGTCTATATTTACCACTACGTTATACCTATTTCGTTCACAGTCCAACACCATCATCATCATCCATTGTTGTGCTTTTTGACACTAATATCAGCAACTTATTACCTATATCTCGTAGTACGTAAAATACAGTATCAATGAAAAATATAAAACGGATGACGAATGAAAATTAAATTAATTAAATCACACTTTCAACCAATTCAATTTTCCTGTGGTTTTGTGGGAAACCAAAAAAAATAAATCCTTTTGATTAAATCAACATGCCAATCAAAATGCAGACTACTCATAAAAACTGGTTGTACATTTTTGGTGTAACTGGTAAATAATGTACTTGAACTTCAATGATGATGTAATCACTGGATTAAGAAAAAGAAGAAAAAAAATTTAAACTGGACTTTTACTTATGAAGAGAAGTAGTAAGGTATGTCCCAAAAGTATATCACCTCTTGTATAAATTCCAATATTTTTCTTTATTAAAATAAATCCTTTTGATTAAATCAACATGCCAATCAAAATGCAGACTACTCATAAAAACTGGTTGTACATTTTTGGTGTAACTGGTATATAGTGTACTTGAACTTCAATGATGATGTAATCACTGGATTAAGAAAAAGAAGAAAAAAAAAATTTAAACTGGACTTTTACTTATGAAGAGAAGTAGTATGTATGCAATACAATTGTTAAACCTTTTTTTAACTTTTTTACATTTACAACTCTGAAAAATGCGCTGATTCATTTTCAAAAAATCACAAATCATTTTTGTGTATAAAAACTTTGTCATCGCTGTCGGTTGCTTGGCTTAAAAATCAAGCCTACTTTAACTCCTTCGTGGGTGAATCATATATAACGTTTCATTACGTTGCACATTTTATTCCATGTGCAAAGTAACGTTACCTTTTCCCTTATATTGTTTGAAAAGGTGACAAAAAGGAAGTGTAAAGTTTGCAAAAGAGTCACGTAATTTCATATGCAAGAGCCACGTTGAAACAACAATGCAGGTAATTTGTATAAATGCCTAAAGTCAAAAAATGTGGGGGTGGAGGATGGAGGAGGGCGTCTATCAAAGTCGTACATCAAGTTCACCAATATCAATTGATAAAAATGATGATGATGGTGATGTCGGCCAACTTGTTAAACTGTTTCTTCTTCGACAACTTCCTTTCGCACTTTTGATGATAATTATAAAGACAGATGGGATCAGAAAGATTGATGGTGTGAAATTTCGATACATCATTCCACCTCCTAGATCTTGTTTATATAATTTGTAAAAGTATTCATTTTGTAGGCGCAGTTAGATGAAATCATATCCTCCCCACATATATGCGAAATCCAATTTACTTAAAGTACACACAAAACGTACTCAAACCCTTTTACAGGTTTGTCGGCACAAAAGGGAAAAAACCAGTCACATTTATTCCATGCTATGAGTCTTCAACATAGGCCAAGTAAATCAATTAAGAAAAGGCGAGGGTGGGTAAATGCATCGATGACATCATCAAACAAAAGCGTCTTTAAGGGGCAGTTTGTATTGGGAGGACAGGCACAACTACCCAAGCTAAAGGTAGGTAGGTATATGTAGTACCTGAAAAGCATTTCCCGTCAGTGCCTCACTAAAATCAAAATGTAATGCTGTGACCACGTGCATTAGTGGTACAGGGTAAATGTGGTCGTCCTGTGTATTTACTTTGAAAAAAATCCAACTTACGAAAAAAGAAGTACATAGTTTGCATTTCAAACGTCTCTACCTACTCAATAAGAAGTTCTAAAGGTGGTAGTAATAGTAGTAAAAAAATTAATGAGATGAGTAGCCAGTAGTGAGCATGAATCACTATTTCTTACATGATACCACAAAATGCATTCATTCTTTCATTCATGATTTGTGGTAACAAGCAAAAACTAATCATTTGTATTGTAATATGTGAAATGTGTAATTTGCAATATAAAAGGACAGGGGCTTGTACCTGGCCAACGCATTCATTCATGAGAGGTTTAGCTGACAAGATCCGAAGTAAAAAAAAGTACATATACTATTTTTATTTATCTTGTTTGCTCAGTCCGATCGTTCTCTTTTCCCTGATAACACAATACAGTGGCGTCTGAAAGACAAAGTGTACCAATGTAAGATAAAGATAAGCCTAAAAAAAGTTTGTGATATCTCACACCTCTCTTTGTGTTCATTTTTCTAAAAAGAAAGAATCGGTTCGCTAATATTTTTTTACTTTTCAATTTCTACAGATTGTCTGTTCCTAGTTTTCACTGTGAAAGGTGAATAAACTGTGATTATTTTTGTGGAGTGGGGAAGCCAGTGCAGTTAACTGTCTTTAAATACATTAGTCATGTCACTTTTAAGACAATCCTTCTTCTTGGGCTTGTGCCTTATGGTTGTTGTCGCTGTAATATTGGAAAATAATGGTGAGGTTGACGCAGCCCCAGCGAGAGGTCCACCATCATATATCAAACACAGGAGGAGATGTCCATCTGGTCAAAAGAAAGGGATGGATGGAATCTGCAGGAGGAAAGGCGAACGCAAAAGTTACAGAAGATTCCGGCACGGCACATACACAACATAAATTAGAGTATTGGTGAACAGTCATTAAGGAATCTCAAAAGCATGAAGTGCCATAGACAAAAATGCATTTCAGCAGACTGCTAATATCATTTTAAGCATCACATTTTGGAGAACAAAGTATTTATAATCATGTCTTTTTACTTTTATATTCACTTGTCACTTTAAATATGAGCAATTAATTATTGTTTGTATAAATTGTACATACATTTTGTATGAAAATATGAGTACTTATCTGTCCGTTAATATAATATAATGATTTTATGTGTATCGATCTAGGATTCTGTAACTTTATAGGAGTAGTTCGGTTTTATTTTATTTTGATAAGATATTTGTGAAGCAAACCAGCCTTTGGCCTTGCGCAAAAATTGACAAACTAATGCTATGAAGAGAAGTTATATATTTATGAGAAGAGAAAGTGAAAACCGAAACTTAAAAAATATTTTTCAATAAACCTTTATTTGAATTTGGTACAAATTTTTTACAATCCGCATAATATTTTTAAAAAATTATTTTGCTTTTACATATTTCCGAGCAATCTTCAAGTACTCTTGTGCTGCAATTTCCTACAAGTGTAAAAAAATTAACAGCATTTGAAATAGGATTTCAAACAAAATCGATTTGATTTGATTATCGTTTCATGAAAATTTGTACCTTGGTCATCTCTCCAAGACTCTTCCAATTTTCCCAGTATGCCAAATCGACCGAGCCATCTGTAGGTTGAGCCTGTTGGCACGGGCCTTCCATTGCTTGCATCCACAAAGCCGAAAGTTTGGACATGTCATCCTGGTCGAGTTCCAAATAAAACAGTTTGTACGCAACCTTTTCCATTTCATCAAAAATTTCAGTTTCTGTCATGCTGGCACCACTAGCACTGCCAGTACTTGATGTGAGGGATGAACAAGTTGAAAAAGGCTTGAGGAGAGCAAGTGGCAGGTGTTGAAAGGGAATGGCTTTGGTCATTGAAGGAACCTGAGCAAATAGTTGATCACTGCGGACTCTGTACAGTAAATTCACTGAACCTGTTTCCGATAACCGATGGTCCAGAATGTTCCAAACGTTTTTG
>JAHZMZ010001380.1:0-12325 GCA_027743805.1 Lepidocyrtoides sp. E14 | reverse complement strand
GTAAAAATTTTGACAACTTTTGGTTTTTCAGGTGTAACTTCTGAGCATGTTTTCACCCAATCAGGAAATTTGGCATGCACATTGGTACAACCAATGCTGATGAGGGGTAGCAGGCATTTGGGCCTAGCAGTGTATGCGTGTGGCAAGAGAGGGCAAAATCTCTAGATGTATAAGCGTTCTTAAAAATAAGTAACAGAGTGTATGTCGGAGTAAAATTATTATCCAACTTACATCTTGTAACGTTTGATACAAGGTTTAGAAAAGTGAAAACTAGTGTGATTTTAAAACTATAATAAATATTTCTATCACGGGTCAATCAAGTTGACAATTCATCATCATAGTTCAAAATAGCATACGTTAAACTTGGATAAAAAATTGTGTTCAGACATGTAATTCTACATGTTCAGGACCGCTACAACAAGTCTAATTATGAAAGTTTAAGGGGCAAGACAGAACCACACTGGCTAACACAGAAAATATGATAAGGTATAAAAGTTGAAACATGCATAATATTATAATTGTCATTTAACTTTATAGTAGCCAAACATAACGTGAAAGATCAGGGGGTTTCCCTCAACAGGAACATTGTCTATTTTAAATTGCCATTTTGCAGAACAGGAAGCTTGCTTGCATACTCCAAAAACTTTAAAAAATGTTCCCCAGTATTTGTTATCAAGTATTTTTTTATCCCTGAATGTAAGGACACAGCCCTTTTGAGTCTGGCGGAAAATATCGTCAAAGCTATTGCAATAGTCAGTGGTGGATTTCCAAACCCTGACCTTGGACCCATCTAGTACCGTTTATTCCATTCCGTGAACGGCAAAACAAATGAAAATTTTTCAATAACACCTGAAAGGAAATAAACACATTGATTATGCCGTGCTTATGAAGTACCCAAAAAGCGACTAGCTTGAACTTACGTGGCTCGTCCTTTGCTTCAACTTGACTTTCTTCGAATGCTCTTTCCACCTGTATCCGATTCCAGTTTATTAGGCTCCCTACCAGGTGACGCCAATTTAGTTTTATTCTCGGTTGGCAGTTCTCTAAAATTCAAATGAAGCGGTTAACTCTAGTAAAAACATTAAAATTTGTCTTTTTTGTCTCCATTTTTTAAAAATTGCCTGTCATCGGTGTCAGCCCAATCTGTAACGAATGAATAAAAAGATGTATCTTTCATTGATGTAATACTGCTTTAAAATCAATGCTCTGGTACCATCTGAATTTCCTGTCGTCCTTTCCATACTTGCTCCTGATAACTCAATAAATATGCACATCTTTACTTAACAGGACATCATTTTATAAAAGCAACTCGCATATATAGTTCATCGTTTGACCGTACACAAGTATGAAATATTGGTCTTGTATAAAATATAATATGGCTGATTGCAAAGCAATTACCTTCTCTCTCCGTCAGAGGATAGTGGTGCATCTATAAATGTGATATCGAAAAAATAATATCACTTTTTCATAAAATTGAACTTGATCTAATTCTCAAGGGAATTCTCAGAAACATACACTTGTCCGGTATATTTTTTGTTTTCTTTCTTGACACTCTTGGCTAAATAACTGGTAGTTTTTCGAGTTAGAGAACCAGGTTTTCTAGGACTTATTTTACTTATTTTCAATTTTCAATTTATTTTACTCATTTGCCGCTAACATATTTAAAAGTAAATTTTCATATGAGAAAAAATTGTAATTTCAAACCTTCATGTGTTAGCGCCACTTTTACTAGATCGTTTCTCGTCCGTATCACTGAACGAGTCATGTAAAGGGTTGTCAACCTCACTGTCGCTGGAGGAAAGCAGATGCGGCTTTCTTACCTCACTTTCCTGCTCAATGTCGGAAGCGGGGTAGTCGATAGGACCCTCATCGTCTGAGTTCAGGGGGAGATCGTCGCTTGAAACGTCGTCCAGATCCTCATTTTCGGACTTCGATTGTAATAACGTGTTTTGAATATATGGGGTAAAACAAATTCACCTGAACAAACGCCGCACTGATAATAATCTTCGTCCATAAAAAGCGTGGGGTTTACGTTAGCGCATATTCCATGATACCACTGTTTGCACTCGTCACCTAGATATTTATTCATTTTCAAAAAAAAGTTTCCTATTACAAAATGAGATTAACTGAATATATGGATATTGATAAAATGAAATTTGCTGTGATAAAATTTGAACTGTTGCGGTGTTTTCTCTGTACTCATAACATTTTCAATAGTATTTTTCGGTAACATGACTACAGAGTTGCACACCTTTAAAAGCCGATATCATACTTCAGTATTTATATTATTATGCAATCTTAAATCACAAAGTGCTTTTAAGGCAATATGTCTTACATTGGATCATAGGCACGTTGTGGACCTCCTTGTAATATTTTTGGCAGAAACAATGGCTTTTCAGATCATGAAGCTCCGCCACTTGATCAGCTTGGCTTCCAGCTTTACGTTGACCTGATGAGGTGGACTTTCCACTTTGCAACGCACAGAGACTGTTAAACAGGGACTAAAGGTTGAAAGAAAAACCCTTACATTCGCTGCAGGTATTCCTTATTATTCCAATTTAAAAAAATGATAAATGATTCCATACGTTCACGTCCTTCCTATTACTAATCCACTCTTACATTGGATCATAGGCACGTTGTGGACCTCCTTGTAATCTTTTTGGCAGAAACAATGGTCTTTCAGATCATGAAGCTCCGCCACTTGATCAGCTTGGCTACCAACTTTACGTTGACCTGATGAGGTGGACTTTCCACTTTGCAACGCACAGAGGTTGTCAAACAGGGACTAAAGGTTGAAAGAAAATCCCTTACATTCGCTGCAGGTATTCCTTATTATTCCAATTTAAAAAAATTGAAAAATGATTCCATACGTTCACGTCCTTCCGATTACTAATCCACACTTGCATGAGGTAAAACCTATCTTGGGTGGATTATATTTTTTGCGGAAATAAAGTTTTGCATGCTTCATGCCACATTGAATTTTCTTGTTGAAAGAGACGAGAAAATAACTTCCTTTTTCTTCCATTTGTAGCTTCGTACAGAGCCCTAGCAATTTAGTATTCGTTTACCTTGCGCCAATGCTGAGACTCAGTTTGCCCCAGAGACGACATAGCTTTTAATGTATAAAATGATAATATGATCGAAAAAACTAAAACTCTTAGTCGAACGGCAAATAAGTGAATACTTGCTACATGGAATATATTGTCTTTTATTACCTCCGCTTTTTGCGTCATTTCACATTTAAGTGTGAAAAGTTCAAGGCTAATCGTAATATATTATCATGTAACAGTAGTGATTGCAAATATTTAACCAAGATGACCGGACCCGTAGATCTTTAGCCCATTGCGAAATCCTGTTGGTATTGAATTGCCAAGCGGTGGAGCACGATGCATAAGAAAACCGTCTATGAAAAAGCCACCTACATGGCCAATTGCGTCGAAAAATTCTGTTGTACAATCCAGCGAGAAAACGGGTGGGGTTTTATATGATCTCCGATAGAACTTGTTTATCATCTTTGGAAATGGGCTACAGGAACTGAGCAGGTAAGTTCCGTATTCCTGCAAATAATACAAACAGTTTATTTGGGAAAGTTCATCTTTGGAAATGGGTTGCAGGAACTGAGCAGGTAAGTTCCGTATTCCTGCAAAAAATACAAACAGTTTATTTACGAAAGAACGCGGAAGGACCCAAAACTTCTTTCACATTTGTATTTATTCAATCAGATAATTTCGCCGAAAAATTTAAAAAAAAATTACGTAAACAAACAGTTTCTTGCGGATCATTTGCAACCAATTGAAAGTATGCATGTGCTGTGCTATGATTATGATTGTACGTTTACTTTGTTAAGCAAACATGTATTTGAAAAAAGGTTTTCCAAAGTTGTATGCTTCATTCTCAAAACGTGATATCAGCGGAGACAGGTCAAAGTGCATTCTGATTGAACTGCTGGTATCAGGTTTTGAGAAAGAAGCATACAACTATGGCCAAACCTTTTTTCAAATACATGTTTGCTTAACAAAGTAAAGGTACAATCATAATCATAGCATAGCACATGTATACTTTCAATTGGTCAGTATAATAAATGTGAAAGAACTTTTGGGGGTTCCCCCTGCCTAGGTTACCTTTCCTAAATAATTTGTAACTGAAAAAAATCGCTTATAGGTTTCATCTTGCGCAGTAGGCACTTGCCAAATTGCAAAGTTATGAAGTTATGGGCGATATGAAACCAGTTCACCTCAAGCTGGTAAAACCGAGCTCACTGTTAGTGTGAATTTTGTACTGAGTAAAATACATTCAACTGACAATATTCTTACGTTTTAAAACTTGTTTTTGGAGGAAAGTTTGAGACTGCAGTCATGGTTGAAGAGTAATGAGACTTAACCATCATGGATCAAAGTAACCATAATTGAACCATTATTATTCAATTGTATCTTTGAAAAAACTTATAATAGTGGCAAAATTTATTTCTTCAACTTGTCGTGAATTGGTTTGCCTTTTTTATGGTATTTTTCTAATTAAATGTTACAAACACGGGGCTACGAAAAAATAAATTAAAGGAAGAAGGTAGTAAAAATTTTTGCTGCTATCTTCAATGTGGGGTTTTCTATTAGCTCAGTAAGTTCCCCTTTTCCAACAGGTTAGATGGTACTCGGTTCCCTTACTTTATGCGATAATCGGTTCCCCTTAGTTTAGGTAATACCCGTACTGATATTCACGCGAAAGTTTTTGGCCCCATGGTTGACCTACTAATATTTTATATTGCAGTCATTACCGTGCCGTCATTAATTTCCATTCGACTGTCACAAAGGGGGCCATCACATATTTTATACAAGTGACTTCCGGTCAATGGATTTCTATTATATAGCGTCAAACTTAATTGTAGAAAAAACGGTTATTCTATGTATGTACATGCGGTATATTTTTGGAATTCCTACCTGAAATCGTAGACACTCAAATATTTCGAAGACGCTATAAATACTTTCTCAGCTTTCCGTGATTTAATAGCAAGAAATGTCTCATTCACTCCAACGAAAGGATTATTGCTAGAGGACATGAACATATTGTGGAGTGTGCTTAACAATGTTTTGCATTCCTTTCCATTTAAAGGTGTCGTGCTTTCCTTGATTGCTTGTTGATGGTCCTGAAACAAAATAATGCACGATTAGAACGACGCCATCATCTGAAAAATACAAATGGCTAAATAATATTAATATTAAGTAATGTAGTAAAATTGTAGGGAGCTTTTTCAGCAATGACTTACTGCAGCAGTACACAACAGTGAAGCTTTTGGGCCGTGCGTCCTATACCATCCCAGTATTTCGGTACGAGTCCGGGCAAAACCATTATCATCCCATGACAACCGCTTTATTCCCACTGAAAACATTCCAAGACAAATAAGATTTATTAGCATTAAACTAAATTATTTATATAATCATTTAAACTATTAAAGCACTGTCACCGCTAAAAATAGATTTTAATACCAATCCCTGTAATGAGGAAAAAACCAAGATATAATTTTTTATTCATCCTCTATTTCTGTGGTTGCAATTTGTGTTCTGCTCTCAGTTGTCTGTGAGATCCTGAACATCTTTCACCACTTAAGTAGTTTGGGAAAATCGTGCAAAAAGTAACGAGACGACAGATTTGCAGTAACCCGTGTCGGCGCCAGCACAATTCCCTTATCGACATGAATATATACGTGACAATTGTCGTCTTCTGTGCATTGAATGTATGGCTAGTTCGTTGCTGTACTTACGAATACAAAACTACTAACTATGTAGTTATTGATTGCGACCAACTCGAAAACGAAGATATTGGGAAATTTCTTCAATCACAAACCAAAGCTAAGAGAGTCGCTTCCGACAGCGATAAATGTTCCAAGGTTAGCTCAATATCATATAATTCATAAGATAACGACTTAAATGTATGGCTGTGTCGAAAAAGGGCCGTTGTAAATGGTTGCTAAGTCGGCATTTAAGCAATGTATAACGTTTATCATGAAGTCCGCAATAATTATCAGTGAAGAAATTTTGGAATTCGACTTTATCAAAGAAAGGTCAACTTTTCTCATCTGAAAATATTTTCAGAATCGATACTAGATATACTTTTAATAAAATCAAAATTATTTCATTAAATTGAGTACTATTATTAAATTAATCATTCAGAGCAGTACTACCAAACAGACAAGTTTAAAATGTTCATGGTAAAACCTGTAATTTATCACGACTATATGAAAATATAATTTTATAACGGCTCTTTTTCGACAAAGCCATCCAACTATTTTTTTAAATTTTGAAGATGCCTATTGCCTACTTAAAACAAAACAAAGTCGAAAAATTTGAGAAGTCTACAACGACTCGCGTGGCAGGTACGGCGTTATTCTTGTTTATAGAGTTTTCATCCCCAGTATTTCTACAAATTGCATTTAATTAACATTTTCCTTACGAAATTTCTATTATAATTTCAGCCGCATTTAACTACAACTACATTACGAGCCCAAACAAGGTTTATCAAGTCAATTCATTATGTTGATTAATTTATATAATAATGATCAAGTCTCATATAGGCAATCAGTCACCAATGATACTGTACATTTACAAGGGCAAGGGTGATGCTCTTAACCAAAAACCAGTTACAGCTATTAGTTGAAGCCCTTTTTTTCGAATTAAGTCAAGCTCCTCCCCTTGTCGATTAATTTATATAATAATGATCAAGACTCATATAGGCAATCAGTCACCAATGATAAGGGCAAGGGTGATGCTCTTAACCAAAAACCAGTTACAGCTATTAGTTGAAGCCCTTTTTCGAATAAAGTCAAGCCCCTCCCCTAAACCATTACCAAAACTAAATTTATAACTGCAAAGTGACGATTAATGTTTGCAAATTAATAACATCTATTTATTTACTCATTGCTGATCATTTCTAAATCCTTTATTGGTCTTAACCTTTCAATAATATGCACTTAAAAAATTTGTACATCAGCACTAGCACCTTTCTACTCAAGGCTTATGGTTTATTAACTTGCTAGGTTTTAGGAGGAGGAGGAATTTGCAAACACTAATCGTCACTTCCCAGTTATAAATTTAGTTTCTGTAATGTTTAAGGGGAGGAGCTTGACTTTATTCGAAAAAAAGGGCTTCAACTGATAGCTGTAACTGTTTTTTTGGTTAAGAGCATCACCCTTGCCCTTGTAAATGTACAGCATCAGTGGTGACTGATTGCGGATATAGATCTTGGTAATGACGAAAAAAATTACTCTTTGAACATCAGGTATTCTGGGGTTTATCGGATAATTGAAGCGGTTAAATCTGGTTAGACGCTTAACATCGTCATCGATGCAGGCATCAACTTGTCCAAAATAAGTCTGACATGGGGAAGTTCATGAAGTCATGGCTACATCACATGACATAAAGAAAGAAAACTTTATCAAAAGAGTAAGTCGATTTTAACAATCCATCGAATTTAACTTCAGCTAATTACACTAATATAATTTTTTTTCAATTACAAGGACATGAAGATAGTTCATTGCGAGAACCTATTTTCCTATTTGGTTAGGGAAATAAAAAATCCAATGTATTCTATTACTATTACCAATTCTCGCTCGTCTAACCCGGAATATAGGTACTGATAACGAGTTTACTTATATAATAATAAAACACATGAGCATCTTTCTATAGCTGAAAATATATTTAGATTCCTTCTCTTTTCAAATGGAATTGGTGGATTTTACTCTCGCCAGTCGATGATAAATACTTGACCTCGTACCCACAAATCACACAAAATAACATGTAATCATAAAGAGATATTCCAAACTATGGATTATGGATTCATATAACAAACTTTTCATATCTCTTGTAGTCGTTGACCGTTTAATGGTATATAGTAAACAAGTTATTAGAAATTTTACTGGAAAGATGTAATGCCGCAATGGTAACCTTTGTTCTATCATACAATTGGAACTCTCTGGTTCTGCTTCAGGCTATGTACTGGCAAAAGATTTATTATATGCATCAGCAGTCATTTTGCACCTTCCCCTCATATACTATAGAACAGCTCAACTTAATTGGCATGTAGATATAATAGAAAGAATAGGGTCATGATAAACATAAATTTAATTGGCTACAACGTCGATTAGCTCTTCATTGGAGTGTATTTTATATTAAACATTTATCATTCTGTATCACACGAATTGAAAGAAAGATCATGATGAAATACTAAGTCCTCATTTTATCTGATTTGAGCAAGGTGAAAAGGTGGTGCTGAATTCTTTCTCAAATAGATTACACAACCACCGCAGCACCAAAGCCAAGGTTTAGACATTATTAATATAAAATTTTGAAAGTCAAACAGAGCCTGAAAGTCATTGATTACAATCATAGAGACGTTCAAGTCTGGAAAAATTATGAAATATTTTCGTTTAAGAGAAAAAAACTCTGATAGGCTGTTTGTGATGGATACTTGTCAAACTATCTTGGAATCTTCAAAATCAACACGTATACATTTGTACAGCAAAGCAAAGTCGCTTTGATCCCATGCGTGATCCATTATAGTAGAGCCGTAATGAGTCCAGGCTACCGGCTACCAGAACAAGCCTGGGTACCTGGCCGCCGGCCACCAAGCTCAGAATTTGGTACCAGTTTCAGCTCTAGCTACTGGCCTCAGTAATGTCAACCAGGCTATCTTCCACAAGTTGCAGCGCAGGTTTTCGCACCACCAGGATTCAGGCTTCTAGCCGGTAGCAACGGAGGGTGAATCTTTTGAACACTAGGGACGAACTTGAAATCCACTGAAATACAGGAAAATCCACTGAAATTTAGTGGAATCCACTTAAATTCAGTGGAATCCACTGAAGTACCGGAAAATCCACTGAAATTCCGTGGAATCCACTGAAATTCAGTGGAATCCACTGAAATTCCGTGGAATCCACTGAAATACAGGAAAATCCACTTAAATTCAGTGGAATCCACTGAAATACAGGAAAATCCACTAAAATTTAGTGGAATCCGCTGAAATTCAGACGAATCCACGGAATTTCAGTGGATTCCACTAAAATTCAGTTGAATCCACTAAAATTCAGTGGAATCCATTGAAATACAGTAGAATCCACTGAAATTCAGTGGAATCCACTCCCATGCGTCAAGCCTGTTACGTGTCCCACGCCTGTACAGCTCTGTGTTATAGGCCTAAAAAACGTTCTTATAGGCAAAATATCTAAACACAGTAGCGATGTGTTCGATTATTCATTGTAATCTGTTGAGCTCACACAATGAATTGGATATAAATGTTGTAAGCATGTTTTTTATCAACGAGGCATTTTGTCTTAGATTCGTGCTACTTTTGGTCAAGCAAAGTAAACGATACTTGCAGTGAATCAAAACATGTTGACTTCTAAAAAATGATTTATAAAAACTATCAACAAATAGTATAACAGGTCAAATTTCACCACCTTTATTGCATACAATGGGGAGTTGCTTGTCAGTCCTCAATCGGAATGGGCGTGAAAGGTAGATGCAACTTGAATGCTTTTTATAAAACGGAACATTTTATTTATATATTTTGTATCAATTTCGCTTAAACTTTTGATTTAGTTCTATTTCATCCAACGCTACATGGGTATCTTCTGTGGAGTTTCGAAATGTAACCCCTTCTCCCCCCTCCTCACGTGGGACAATGGGGTCCTCACATGACTATCAGGTTGTAGATGAGGTTTTACTGCAAGTGGGCCCATCTTCCATTCCCAGTACCCCGTCAGACAGGTTCTTGAGACCTAGCCTACAAAGCAGCTTTCTGTCATGTTTCATTGACGCTGCTAGTTTGACGCCTCCACTGCCCCCTCCACTGCCCCCCAGAAATGTAGGCGCAAGTTTCGCTAGCCCTTTATTTGTGGAGTCTGATGATGTCGACAGCCATCAAGATGCTGGGCTTGTGGAGAGGCGAAGGTGGGTATTAATGGGCCCGCCGCCGCCTTACGAGGAAGAAGGTCAACAGGTCACTGAAAGACCATTTTTCAGGCCACCGCCCCCTCCTTACGCTTCAGATGGATGGGCGGAGCAATTATACTTTGCCCCATTTGACAGCATTCAAAGCCAAGAAATGCCCATGTATGCACTACCTCACCACTCTTGTGGGGGTGGAATTGAGCATTGCATAGCTCATGTGAGGACGCTACCACGGCCTCTCCTTGCAGAGCGCGTTGTTATTAATGAATCAAACAACGTTCCATCTCCTCAACCATCGAATGATCAAATGAGAACTATGCATCCGATTTTTCCAAGGGGTGGGGCTAACACCTCTGAGGAGCCCGAAGAGTCAAGTGTTTCTTCAATGCGCAGAGTAAATGCCGACAAGAATATAAGAAACCGCGTTACATCCTATTTCGACGCAGATGACACATTATTAAAAACAATGGTAATTGTTGCTCGACGTAGTCAGCTAATGGAGAAGGAGGTTATCGACTACGATTGGAGCTCCTCTGAAGACGATCGTGATGATGATCAATGACCATTTAGTACATTACCGCACGGCATGTAACATGTATACGTGAGAAAACAGTAAGATTTTTTTGATTCATTCCTAAGATTAATTTAGCGTTTAATTTTTTTGAAAATAACTTAACCTTTTGAAAGGTCTGCATGGCTCATCAGTCTAAGATTAATTTAGCGTTTAATTTTTTGTAAAAAACTTAACCTTTTGAAATGTCTGCATGGATTATCAGATCAATTCTAATACAAAGTAGTGATCAGGAAAGTTTACATAAGTTTAAGATAAATAATACTAATTTTGTATGAGTTCTGTTTTTAAACATTTTATTTGAAAGTTGTTTATCCATACTGCAAGTTTTATTAAAAAGTGTGGAAATAAAAATGATTGTAAATAATTTTTGACACTCTGCATCAAGTATATTTACTCAAGAGTATGAAAGTTTTTGGATAACCTCACTGATTCCGTCATGTTTTTAAGACAGGTTCACTTCCACACAGTAGTAACATGTCGCTTTTTACACCAATTATGTCACAATCCTTTTAATTTGTATGGATGAATTGACGGGGCAATGAAATTGTAATTTCAACGGTCAAGGGCGGAAACCACTTTTCACTTTCCACAGCTGCACTTTTGTCACCAAAAATTTAACAACTCAGTTGCTCATTGGAAAGTGCTTGGTGACCACGTTTGGTATCACTGTCTTCCGCATATTTTCAACAATTTTTCATTCATAAAGTATAATTGATTTTAAATTGGAAATCATGAAGTTCTTGCTCCCATTAATAACTTTTATGGGAGTCGTGACTGGTAAGTAGACAGTTGTTGTTTGATCAAAACAAAGCTACATTCAATGTTATAAATTTTGAACAGGCGAGGAGCTGCATTTTTTCCGCCCACTTCAACACAGAATTGTTTCAAAGGACTACGACTTTGGTAGAGGTTACCATAGTACCTCTCTCACATGCAGCAAGGAGGTAAGCATAGAAAGTAGGTTGCATGCATGCAAACATGTTCAAATTTGTTCGATCGAACACCATGTTGGACATTAAGCCTAACTATACACTTCCTTTCGACTACTGTTCAACAGCTTTATTTTAAGAGTTCGATTCAAGTTTGGGTGTTCGAGGTTTTTTTTGTGTTCCATTTTCATTTTTTTCCGTTCACCATCATTTCTAGCCATTTGTATCTATACCAAAGCTGCACAAAATTCTCAGCCGAACCGTACCGTATTTGTTGAAAGGTTATCACAAAATGACAGAAAAAACTTAAGAAAAACTACGAATCTACCAACTTAACGAAATATTTTAACGCTGAACTTTTCATAGACATTCTGATTACATTTTTGAGAGCAGGTGATAGGTATTTACAGTAGAGTTAACTTCAGCTTGGAAAGGAGAACGCGGGGCGCGTCAATAAACTATTTAATTGAAGGGGCAAATTGCTGTTTTACAGACTACTGATGATTCTTCGTTACTTTTATGCAACATAGTCCATATTTGGAGCAGTCACTTCCCTGGACTGTGCATGCAGAGAAATATTATAACTTGTTAACTTGCCTAAGCACATAAAAAAAATTATTAAGTGTATTCATTTATTCATTTCTAAATCTTTCTGCCCAACCCGAACCGTACATCGAACGTCCGCAAAATTGAATCATGCCGAATCCAAACCGCATCCGAGCATGAGGAAAAGCAATACCAAACAGTATCCGAACCTTACAATGTACGATTGGAGATCGGGTACGGGTACGGCTTTTTGCCGCTCACTATGTTCGGGCGGTCATTTTTGTGCAGCCTTGATCAATACACTCAGATATTTGACTTCAGCACGGTATCAGAATGTT
>JAHZMZ010001378.1:0-16115 GCA_027743805.1 Lepidocyrtoides sp. E14 | reverse complement strand
TATGAATTACGTAGCACGCATGGACAATATTATGGCTTTCTCCAATATTATGTGCAATAATGTTTTCTTTATTTTTCTCTTCCTCACGTTGGCTTTTGGATAGATATTGGATCCAGTTTAATAGCTTTGTTATGGATGATGTGTGCCTTGGGAAAGAGTATTTAATTATTTCTGAATTCTGGTGTTTATAGAAAAGCCATAATGCAAGTTTCCTTGCACATGTTAATTTGTGTACATTGCAAATAGAGTTACATAGCTCAACAGTACAGTACACGAAAAAGTAATAATATCTCGTAAACGGAGAAACAGCTTCAGAAACTAAACGTTGGCCAACATTTGTTTACTCTCCTCCCACCAAAGTTTTAGTGCTGACTACCCTCCATTCCATTACAAGCAGTGTAATATGTTATATAATTCAGAATGGAGAAACATAAAAAGAGCAATTTATATTCCATGTGATTTCGACTACCATATCATCAGATATAAGTGTGGTCTGTAATTTATTCCCCTTTGTCTAAATTGACATGGTTTAATGAAATAATTATTAATGGTACCAATTGTGTCATTGAAAAAATGCCGTTGTGCGTACCATTAATGACAGTTCATTTCTACTTATTGCTTCTATATTTGGGTTGATTGCCTGAAAATTCCGATATTTATCCTCCTTTATTGTTAACGAAAGGGCTAAAACATGCCAAACTTTTTAAAACAGCAATAATGATGGTTATGACACGTATTTTCTATAACGTCGCGATCCACAATATTTAGATGGAATGGAATTTAAAAAATCCACCCTGGTCGTGTATAAAATTGCACAAAGCGATAAACAATTTAATGCTACATTTATCCTACTACATGATACCCTTCTCTATGCTAAAGTGAATAGCAATCCCTCAACACTACAATTTAAAAATTATCAATTTGTTTATTTTATCAATAAATACTAAAAAGTACGCTTTTCACCAAATACGTTGTTATTGATAGCCGAAAACTTTCATCGTAAAGTACCAATCAAAAATCATAGAACAGGTACAAACGATCAGCATCTATCAATTAGCTGTGTACTATGGTGTTTTTTCATTTGCTAATAAAGGTATTCTACATGCCCTGTGCAACACTAGCAGAATATCAGAATGTATTTGCTCCTTCTGCTGTCATTTCATATTGATACCTATTTTTCCAGATTTTATCGAAAATTATGTTATAAACCTCAACTGGCTTAAGCTGAGTATCTAGAAATACGATTTTCTGATTTAGATGTCAATTTTCTCTCCTCGTTCAGGCCAGAACGGGATCCCAAATTTCATCACGTGATGCAATAAGCATAGAATTCATCCTTATAAGGTAGTGTATTATAAATTTGAAGAGTAAATGAGAAATTCCAAATTCTTCAATCTTTGCTGACACAACAGTAGTCACTACTACTAACTTTGATGTTTGTTAAAATCCCAAAGTGTGTGCGTGTGTTCCTTATCCCCTGGCTCGTATGAAATTTACTTTTCTCCAGTTTTCATGCATGGATAAGCTTATGCATGCATGATAATGTTTTCTTGAATCAGTAGTTCTTTGAAGAAGAGAGTTTAAGTGGAATTTATTTTCCAACAAAGGAATCTTGTAAGTGAAGTATTTGTACGTATTGGCATTATGATGGTATCCCTCATGAAAGCTTCCCTTTTACTGCTACTCAAAATGTGCTTACATATTCGTATTAGTCGTAAATACTACAAACCATCATTTATAGATATTAGTATATCTTTAAGAATGTATGAGGTCAATACGGCGGTGGCTTTGTACTTTTACTATCATGACAATTTGATTCTGCCCACAGAGATTTCTCTGGAACCTTGAGGGAATATGATTTGAAATCTCTGAAAGTTTAATGCTTCAGGAATGTAGGTATGCATGATTCGTAAAATGTTGGAAAATGTGTATTCAGAAAAGAAGCTGGAACGCCCTGTAACTCCCATTACGCATATTATGCAAAATACTTTTACAAACTAGATGCGGGTTCAACGAAAGTTTAAATCGCAATATAAGTCGTTGGCAAACATTTAAGTTTATTTCCAACACCTGTTCTGTGAGGGAAGCGAGTTTTAAAAGGTAATACAATCTCGTTTCCTCGACCATTCTTTATCACCTTTCACTTACAGATATTCATCCTTGCAGCTAATATTCCAAAGTTGATACTAGTTGTAGCATACTTACAACAACCATGTTCTCACGGTTTCAACTCAAGGTTAGTTTTTGGTGAAAAATAAGAAGAAAAAATCAAATAGAAATAACTTGATTCGAACCTGAATTTTTCTGAAGAAATAAATTTGTACATAATATGCAACAAATATTATATTATACTATGTATACATGGCCATGTATCATATTTCTTCTATAAATTGACATGTGTTCAGAACACGAAGAATGTTTGCTGAAAACAACTTTTACAACCACGCCATATTTTTATACCCCTTCTTATCAGGGAAGAAGTCGCGTTCACATGATTTATGTTTTTTCTTACTCTTAAACACTGACATTTCTGCTGACAGGCGATACAATAATGTGAATTGAGTTACTCATATGTTAGACAAAATATCTATCTAGATCTACGGTTAAAACCGTACAAATATCTTCAAACTTTATCTAATTCATAGTGAAACTTTTTAAACTACTTAACTTACATTCATCGTAAATGAAATTAAAGGGAATTCTAATTCAATGAAACTAAATCAGATCGCAAAATCCTGCACAACAAACCCCGCGTGCTGCTACATAGGTTAGGTACTATACTTTTATGACATAAACACAAATAAAAATGGGGTAAGTATGCGTATTAGAGCACAACGTCTTCAGAACGAAAAGCCTCCACCTTTGACCATCAGCACTATTCAGCAGACAGCAGATAATTCATTTAGTAGTATTGATATTTGTAGTAGCTCATCAATTATTGTGTTTCGTCTTCGTTCGAACATTATAATGCAATAAAATTGAGGCACAATAAAAAGCTGTCCTTCTAAAGGAAAACATGGTCATTATTACTATTACCTCACCTCACATTTTACCGAATCGAGTGAATAGATAGATAGATAGATATAAGTAAAATGAGTTCAAGCAATAATAACAAATAAAAAAGAATATAATTTCCGTACAGTACATACAAAACTCATTACTTCTTCCACATCATGAGAGTATTTTTTCTTCTCAGCTCTTGTTTTTGTTTAGAAAGCCTGGAGTATTCCCTAACTTAGATGTGGCAGTAGCAGCAGCTTGAAATGAGTAGTAGTAGTTCGTTTTTCTTTGCATTTCTCTTTGCCACGTATGTAATATTCATTAAGTGTACATGTATGTATGAGGGTGTGCGCCTAATATGGGAATTTGGGAATGCATCAAGAAGTCAGGAAAACCGATACGAAGAGAAAAAACACAGTTTTTTTTTCGAACTGGGGCTACATGCGTGTAAATACATCGCTACACATCTGCTTTCATTGCTCTCTCGAGTGAAAGTATTTATTCACTTTCCTTTCTCCCGATAGAAGTGCTCGTGCAAGACAAGAAAAAAAAAACTTTCCAGAAAAGGAGTCGCTTCAAAATGGAACAATGATAGTGGTTAGACCTACATATTACATATTATTTGTAGGTACGCAAATGTTTGCTGTGTATACTTTTCCTTAAAACTCACTTTCTCATCTTGAACTTTCGTTCGATTCTTTTTTATTTTTCACGACAAGCAGTCCCCTCCCCCCAAAACAACATAAGCCTCTCCAGAGAGGAACACAAGGCTACATGAGTGAACAACAAGACAAGACTCATATTTCGTCCCTATAGAGTATGCAGAGTGCCATTGTATATCGCTACGTTTTGTCAGTAGCAAGTTTGGCATTCATTGGTGCAGATGATTTCATTGAATTATTCCCTCTCTTAACTCATTTATTTCACACGCAATGTTTCCCATGTTAGCATTTTTATTCTTATAAAGTTCATCTTACACTGACGTTCTTTCCAATGCGAATCCTTTAAAAAACGAATGAAAAGTCGTTATATTTATTTTTTTCATTCTTTTTGCATAAGTAACTTTAAAACAAAATGACAGACTGACTTGCATCATGCGTATGATAATAAAAGATGAATCAGGGTTGCAAGTGCGGGGGAGATCCGTATTTATCATATTTGGATATATGGACCTATTTGGAAAATATTTGTGCACGCAAATTTTACTATAGCACAGCATAATATCTATCCTCATGTGCTTAGGTTTCTTCACCCCTTCCTTCATTTCTTTCAGTCTTTTCGATTTTCCTTTTGCAAGCAAGTGACCAATAGGACAATCGCACTAAGGATTGCCACGATGTATGTACGTCAAAGTACCGTAGGCAACTTGCATACAATAATATCCTTTTCATCAAAATGTCCATTAACTAAACTACACTTTGCGTTTGACATTATAAGCGGCCTACTTCTTTTGTAAACTTTGACTTGCTATGAAAACAGCCTGCATGTATTTACGTTTCCGTATTATTTCGTGTAAATAGTATAAACAGATTCAGTGATATTTTGTCGTGAATTTGAACTCACCCATGTTGCTCCAAAAATGACAATGACTACAGCAAAATTAGTGCGCAATTTTAGCAGAAAAGGAAAGTGAAATGATGAAGATGTGGGAAACAATGGGGATTTTGTTTACGCCACAAGATGGATGGATGATTGTACAAAACAACTAGTATAACTGACTGAGTATTACATAAAATAGAAGTAGTGAACAAGTGGAAACTGTGAATTAAGCACATGAAAATAAAATCAGCAATGGTGGTACCTGGATATTATGCATATATTTTGTTATGATTAAGCTCATAAGCTGTTTTGTTACTTACGAGCGAAATTGAAGTTTTCCCTTTCACTATTATTAAGATAAAGTTTATCAACATGTATTTGGGCATGTATTTGCAGATGAAGCTACGGCAAACACGCCAAAACAAACTTTTGACAATGAGGAAGTACATTGTATATGCAACCTGGCCTACCAACTATACCTATTATACTAATCCTATAGCGCTAACTGTGAGTCAAATGGGCTGATTGTAAACTGAATTGAGTCAAATGAAATTATTTGAGAAAGAGAACGGCTTGAATGGACTCGATGAGCGTGCATCGCGTAACGAACTTATGAAACCGGTATATGCGTTACAAAAGGTTTCATACGGGATGATAAAATGTAGTATTCAGGTTGTTTGTGTATTTTACTCTGCAGATTCAAGTTGTGATAGGCCAGGTAAATAAATAAACGAAAATAGACAAATAAACTGAAATCATAATGTATGCCATTACTATGATTTACGCAGAAAAAAACAGTTTGCGTTCCTATTTGCCATTTCAAATATTCTTATTTTACTCATTCTTTGAAATCTGTAACAAGTTCTGAAATTCGAAACCGTTGGTTCGTATTGTACATTATTTTTGTATCGTCATATCATATACACAAAGGAAAAGAAAGTAGTACGGAAGAACCACAAACTTTTCTTCGTTTTTGAATACATAAAATTTGGTTATAAAACGCTGAAGAATATTATGGAGGAAGACCAACCTCGTGTTAGCCAACATGAGATTTTTCGCATTAGAGAAACTACATGGTAATAATGGTACAGAGGTAATAACATAACCTTATTTCAGTTGTGTGCATTGTGTTATGTACGTATGATTACTCACATGCTTGTGACGGCAGCTTTCGATGAATATAAGGAGAGGTCATAAGAAAAGGTGAAGCTATTCATGAGAGCATACAAAATACACGTACCGTATATATTTCTTGGCTCGAGGCCTTTTCCATAAAGTCAACTCTGACTCTCTCTCTCTCTCCCCATCTACCTCACTTACTATTTGTAAGTGGAAATAGACGAGAAAGGAAGACAGAGGAGAGGAAAACGAGACTTTTTTTCATTTCAAAGTCAATGGAAAGTCAAGTAAAGTGACATTTCCGTTTCTCTGATCTTTTTTCATAGAGTCAGAGATACTGTCTATATGCATATCGTTAAACATACAGGGAACATGTAATGCTCTCATTCTCCAGTTTTTATACAAATGCACACATGCATGTCTGTCTGCATGCAAACCTACAGTTTGGTTGGACAAAGAGGGAAACATGACTTTGTCAGCAGCAGCAAAAGCACACTTTTGATATTCTTTGAACCTTCAGGGTAGCATATAATATAATCACATCTTTCACGCTCCTTGCAAAATGGCTTTGTGGAGGTTTCCAAGAAAAGTGATGTGGAACGGTTTCATCCACTGTCAAAACTCTAATCAAGCATTACAATAAATGTGCAGGGAAGTGGAGGGAAAAGAAAGGGAGTCGTTTTCAGCACAAACAAAAAAGGAAGAGACGTACAATACAAATGTTTATCACTCATTGGCAATAGACGACAGAAAATACTATATTTCTTTTAAATTTGCATGTCACGTAAAAGGGTACACGTCACAAACGCGTCATGCATACATTTTAACTTAACGGCAATTCTGGTACGTGAGAAAAAGAACAATTTCACTGCATTTTTTCGTTCAATGATGATAAATTATGTAGCAATGAAAAAATATACTAGGCATGTACACCTTGAGCAAAAGCTATATGATTATTATGAGATGATGCGCACCTACCGACCTACCTACCTATCGGATAAGGATAAACGTGTTTCTCCCATTTCTTTCGCAAAACTTTACCTTTTTTCGATACAGAGTTTCGAGTGGAGTGGATTCTCAAGGCGAAAAGTTGGATGGTTTTGAAAAATGTTTTATTAAATGAAAAGTGAACATTACTGAAGATCCCAAGTCGTTATACTGCATAAAAACTTCATTACTTTCCCTTTAAACAATGTTATCTTTCTTGATAAAAAGTTGCTTCATGCCACACCACAAAAAAAGTTTATAACTACGAGAGCTGTCAATAAACAGATTAATGAGCTTTTTTGGCGGTCTGTTCTGCCACGAAAAGGTGGTGAAAGTTATTTATTGTTATATTATTTTCTGTGCGCAAATAAATGTTTATTATTACGTATGCTTGGCATCTCTCATTTTGTATCCTCCTTCTCATCTTTCCATTACTAGAGAACGATAAGTTTCTTTATTCTGTCGCATCTTGTTGTGTACAAGATGCACGTATGTATTTACATAATATATATATATAATATGTACCTATATAGGTATGTGTGTATATCTGTATTTAGAAATGAAATATACGTGCTTGTGATTTAGCCACGGTCCGAATTGGGAGCAGAACACACCTTACATAAAAACTGACAGTAATGGTTGCTTTAGCTTTCAGCACAAAGAAAGCCAAGAAAGTTTATGTGTTTCTCAGTATACTTTTCGTGTTTACAGCCATCAACTCCATCATCATTGTCAAATCTTGAACGGAGGTTGGTACATTTTGTAGCTTTTTATGTTTGGTGGGTGGTATCCAAAACAGTCAGTCAAATACTCCAACAGTAATGATAGCATTTTGCCCGAGCGAGTCAAAAGTATTAAGAACAGGGTTATTATCAAAACGTTCACTTACTACCAGGGTATCAATACGTACGTAGTACGTACACGCGTCTTGAAGAAGAACTGTTCTAAAGTCAATAACTTGTTATTTGCCATGATTAAATGAAAGAACCAAAATGTTGATCGCCCATACATGCATATTATTATAGTTGTTGGTATTTGTATGTTTTTGCAAGTAGGTTACATCATCATATCAATTCGTATAATAAATAAATAGTGGAGGAGAAAGGAGTTATTAGTGAAGTGAGTGAAGTAGCTGGCTAATAAATTTTTTATGAATATCATCCGCCTCCTCCCTGTCGAATAGATTCTTGTATACAATCAAGCAAGCGAGAAGACACGAAGGACGAAACAGGTTGGGCTCCTCTAAAAAAACTGTATTATACAGCAGTAGTTTTTTTTTTCAAAAAATGATCGTTGTTGTAACGCCACGTTCGTTCCAAGTCAATATATGTAAGGTAATAATGGCTTATGCAAGAAAAAAAACATGGAGGAAACGCGGCTGTGTTTGTTTGCTTTAACTGTCTTCTACTGCTACTACTTTACTTAGATTGAGATATTCCTACATTAGATCTGATAGAAGTGATGGACGGCCGGTTTGGTCGGTGAATTTAAGCAGAATATAACTGTAGAAAAAGATATTATATGAAACATACAAAAGGTAAGTAGGTAGGTGGATGTACTATTAATTTGACAGCCGTAATGCATGTACATTTAAAAGATCTACCTTTTCCTGTTAAATTTCCCATTCTTTATTAACAGATAAGTGTGCTTTCTACCAAAAGAAAGGGAACCCTCTCTGGATTATGACAGGTTTACTTCTAGAGAGTACATTGAAATGTGTTTTTTTGGTATTGCCCCAGTATGTCGGCTTTCCTGTAATAGGTATTATGTCTATGAGGCTTGTGTTGAGTTTTCCGTCATTGTAATCTTTACTTTTGGTGCGTATTGTACACTGCTATTATGCCATGAGTCATTTTTCCTGTTCCTAATCTGACTTTTCATCATCGATATTAAAGATTATTGATCATATTCAAGTAAACCCCAAAGTTCATTTAGTAGATAATTGTAATAGATATAATTTACACTTTCTATTGAAACTACATTGCAATCAGTCTGACTCCATAATATTATGCTTCATAAAAATACATTTTTCGTTGGATAGCTTGACGTGGTCGTTGTTTGCTCCGTTTTCATTAACTCAAAATTCAAGCAAAACATACAGACAGGTAATTGATAGATGATATGTCTTTTCTAATATTGGAACTGCTTTTGATGGATATTTTCCATATGAGTTTGCAGCAGTGTGCTGTTAGGCAATATGTGATGCATGTATGCAATTTAGGGGATTACTCATCTCGGGATTGAAGCGAGGAATTGAAGGTTTTATGGTATTTTGTGAGACAACACAGCGCAAGTTGGAACCGGCACTTTCAGCTCGAAAAAAAATAAGACAAAAATAGATTTATATAAAACTACAGATACTTAGATGGACCTTCGCATTTTCATCGCATCAGAGAAAATTGCAAATAATGATGATAACGATTATTTTGGCACACTGCTGTTGCAGCCGAGCTTATATAAAATCCTTGGGCAAACAAGCGTAAACGTGACATATTTATCGAATTTTGAATATTACAAAAGTATTACAATAAATGTTTTTAATATTGCTTACTTTTCCCATTGAAAAATCTCAAAAAAGTCAACCTTTCCGCCAGAAGGTGATGGAATCATTATGAAGCAATCAAACCAAAGGCGACCACAAGAGGTCTGTTTTTTTCACTGTATTTTTGTCTATGTATTTGACCAAATAAATAACATAAACTGAACAATATTACTATTTTTCCAGTCTCTTGACACAGTCGTTATCACTTGAATTTGAGAGATTTTCTATTTACACTGTGCAAATTCATTGTCGTAGTTGTGACACTTTTATTTTTGCTGAAGTAAATGTTAGAAAATTCAATAATAACGCGCCACTGCTGTTGTTGTTTGGACTGCATGCTGAAATGTAACATTTTCACCCTAAAATATGCTTTCAATTTTGGCTCTGGAACTACGCCAAAGCCAAGCATGGTTCCCAGAAGACAGGGACACCGCTACTGTTTCTGGCTTTCCCACATCAACTCGACTTATTTCCTCCTCTTCCTTTTCCTCGTAAAAAGACATAGTCAGGAAGAAATAGCGCTGATGACGAGACTCCTTTTCATAAAATGAACAAAAAATGGGAGAAAAGTTGAAATAAAAAAAATTCTCATATAGACAGATTGTTATGTTGAACACTCTCTTATTTCCACCATCGCGTTCCAAGCGGCAGGTGCACTAGGTTGTGTACTACAATGTACTACATTATGGTGACAACTAGATGTTTACAGTTTCTTTCTTGAAATGAGAATTGCACAGTTCAAGTATAAAGTAATAATAAATGTAGAGAGACTGACGTCGTATTATATTATATTTTATTCACTTTCTCCACTCACTCATTCCCCGCGTTTATGATGATAAAAACCATTGTGAAGTAAATTTAGAAATGCAATAATAATAATAAACGATACTGAAAACTAGGATGGTGGCAATTGGTGAAAGCTGAAGTGGCAGTTTACATCGAGAAACAGCAGAAAAAAAATACTAATATAACCAGAGTCGAAAGATTGCATCAGTGGTAATATTTTACGGCTTTTCCTCTCACAAAAACATGTTGGCTAACCACAAGAAATGCAGTTTATTGACTCTTTCTTCACATTATTACTGTTATTATATTTTGAATTATTGTATAATATTGTGACTCTGTTCTAGTTGATAGTCGCCCGATTTACTGCTGTGTAAGCTGGTTACACACACACACACACACTCACAACAGTATACGTGTTGTATTCTATTTCATTCTCTACTGATTTAAAATGTTATTTATGAGAAAAGAAATGCAGCGTTTGCTACTGTCTTAATAAAAAAAAACTTTTCTGTCGCGCCTTCGAATCTTGCTTTTATGACACTGTCACTTTTTTGCCGTTGTTTGGTTGGAGTATACTAGCGCGACCACCTATTCAATAGAGAAATGTACAAGTTATGTAAATGATATATACTGTTCTGGATAGTATTATATCAAGTAACGGTCTATCATGCAAAACAGACCAGATTCACAAATGCGGTTGTTTTTATTTAGTGAAAAAATAATATGAAAGCGGTTAGTTAGCTTTCACTTTGATTGTACACGCTAAGAGAGACACCAGAAGAGAGAGCTGCGGTGGTGGTGGTAAAACAAAAACTATATAATATTGTTATTATGACAAAGTAGCAGTAGTGGTTGGAAAGGTGGTTGGAATACGAGGCTCCTCTTCATCCTTTCACTTGTACTGATTATTTGTCGTTATCTTGTGTTCTTGTGTACGAGAGTCTACTCGTGTGTATGCATGCATGCTTTCGTGTACATGTATACTCTGAGCTTGTGCTTTTTCCGCTTTCCTCCTTCTACACTTTTCCTCCAGTTTCACTCATTTTAGCAACCCTTTTTACCTGCTTACTCTGCCATCACCAAAGCATGCACACTCACACATACACAAAGCAGATATGACGACCAAGCGAACACAAACGTCTTTCTCTTTCTATCTCCTGTAAGCAAGTTGATTTCCCTCTATACTAGTGCCACTTTTTCTGATGCCACTCTGCACCTATAGTAGCAGCGTCAGCGGTGGTGACTTGCTTGCGCTTTCCCTCTTTCTGTGGCGGTTGCAACTTTTCAGTTTTCTAGTTTCCAATCCTCAGTAAAACCAGTATCTGCCATGGCACTGTGTATCGACAGTGTAACAACAACAAAACAACAACTTACTTTACAAGTTTCTCTTTTGCTTTCACTCTGCTTAAAGAAGCAACAAGAAACAACCCTGCTTCTCCATTTCTCCATACAAGTCTATTCAATCACATGGTGTGCCGACCGTCAGTTTGCCAGAACAGCGCGACAAAACTGAACAACATCAATGAGTACATTGGATTTGTCGCTGCTAACATTACCATTCTTGTAGCAAGAAAAGGGAAAGGTGACTAGTGAGTGAGAGCAGTCATCTCGTGAAAAAAAGTCTACTGATTCCACTTTCTTTCTACCCAATTTGATACGCACCGCACGACTCCTTTACTTTTTAAAAAGAAAAAAATGTAGACGGAATAAACACACTTAAAAAGTAAGAGAAAGCTATAATGTAGCGCTTCCTTCCTTGGAGGAAGTCTTTCCAGCACTGTTTACGACAATTCCATTCATTTCTTCGTCTCCCTTCTTTCTCTTTACATATCTTTTTTTCCAAACGCTACCACATTACAACCAACACGAAACACACATACCACTGGTAAAAGGCACCTCCATCAGGAACAGTTTAACTGACACTTTCTCTTCTCGGGGTTTCGACTTCATCCATGTTGCATGTCTATTATAGGCAACTTAAGGAGGATGCTAAGTCACACACTCAAAGCGAACTTGCTCTTTATATGTCCCCAGGAGTATGTGTGCGAAACCTTTTTCGTGTTCATGTTCAACCCTCTCTCAATATTGTACACATGTATCCAGCTATCTATATTATACATAACTCGAGCAGTACACCACTAAGCGTATAATTCTTTTTAAATACCTTTACTCCTTTTTATTACGATCGGTTAAGGAGGGAAAGGAGAAGAAAGAAAAAAAACACACGAGATGACGATGGCGATGAGGTTGGTAATAGTTCATTGCTATACAACTTATGCTGAAACATGTTATTTTTCTCCTTCTTAAGCATGCTGTTATTCAACTCGAAAGAGTTTTAATCTCATGTGCTACTTCTAGCAGTTTGTCAGTATACAATGTATACCTAGTAAGTAGTGTGTGTCATGTGAAATAACACTTTAGCATGCAGCATTAGCAGAGGAAAAAAATAAAGAGAGAAAGGGGAAGAGTCCTCTCATATTTTATAGCCTGTCCACACAAACACAAGAAAACTACTTGAAATTACATTCCCTACGTCCATGTCCTTGTCTCTATAAATCGTATCTGGACAACGTATAAAGTAAAGCAACAAGACAGTAGGACGAGGTCCATGTTTGATGTAGACATGCATGTATCATCAAATAGAATAAGAGGAAATGAGGGGTTACAACAAAGCTCCTTTTCGCTAAAAAAATTATTATTTTTTTTGCCCGAGTCAACAATGAAAGGAAAAACAAGCGTTCTGATGTTAACTTACACTATGTTTTACATTTTTCTTGGGGGCTGGGTGATGGAGATGGCGTGTGCTCACTGGTAAATGTAATAATGATAGTTCAGAACTCAGGTATGTATTAGTATAGTGCTAGACTCTTATCATTGTCATGTGCTCATGACCAACTGACTGACTAGCTAAAAATAATGATATCATCGTCATCATGGTTCGCCAGCCACCTTTTGTTCTTTTGCGTTACGTACGTACGTCTATCTTTTCCCTGTCTATCCATCCCGGTCCCCTCCCCCCGAAATGTGTATACGAGGCTTACTCATTATTTGGCCTTTGTGTGTGTGTGCATGTACTAGTTTAAGTAAACACAATGGAGAGTTTATGTAAATGTCAAAGTGAAAGCTACGACGCATAACACACATATCACATGATGCATGCAAGCTTCACTAATCTAAAGTAGAAAACCTAATAATATCGCAAACAATTTGGAATTGCATTAATTTTCGCGAAAATTGAGTGTGGGCAAGTAAAAGCCATTAAAGTACGTAAAGTTGAAGTTGGAGCAATCATTAGAAAAACTTTGTTGTCTGTTGCGTTATGTATAGGTAAATAAATGTACAAGAATTTGCTGCTACCATAATATAATACACAATTTACCTATGTACCCACACAGGAATCCACTCATTCAGGGAAGCTATATAGGCTGAAAGTTATGGATGTGCATGTGTGAAAGAAATAAGGGAAAGAAGTCAAGCGCAGGGAAGTGAAAGCAGGATAATATATTGCCATTTCTGCTGATTGAGTGAGTTAGGTTGGGAAGATAGGGATTTCCCCAAGTGTAAATGTCTACCAAAACTGCAATAACAGCAACAAATGACCTTAAGTTATAAATCAGTCTTTAGCTACCTACACTGTGGTGGTAGAATACCTGCTGTTTCTCTCTGATTAGCGTGCCAAACTAACTAATGCATAATATTGTGCGATATTAGGACCTGCATCTTCCTTTTACTTTATTGTTGTTTACTCATCATAAACAAGTTGGATACTCAACCAATTATTCACTTGTAGTTTAATTAAGTTTGAAATTTATGATTCTGACTAATCTGTAATTTCAGCTGAGCGGAAACTATACCTTCAAGGTTTTCAGATACATTCAAAAGCTCTAACTTTACAAAATGCCTAGTAAATACTTGGCAAAACTTCTAATACAAGAATACTATAAGATTATTACAATACCAAAAACATAATATGAAAATGCATCAAATTAATACTTACTTGGAAGCCATTCTTTGTCTCGTTCGCGTTATCTATTTATGCTGATGATGTCATGCTGATAAAGGCAAATGATAAGGTCATTCATATTTTTGCAAGTACAAGGCCACATCAGGCAACGTACACGAAGGAAAAAGAACATTAACTTTTGTGACTCAATTTTCTGTTTTGTACTCTTAGAATTCTTGTTGATTACAGGCAACGTAAAGAGACAAAACGACATGCATGAAGTTCTATTAAGCTCGTTAGTGTTTCTAAAATTATCCCTTTTTCAGCTATAGTACGTTTTCTAACTACATACATTTATGCATCATTTATCGTACTTGTAGATATGATGACGCATAATATTATTTTTTTACAACCGGATAAATACGTATAACATGCTTCTCGTAGTATTTCAAAGTGAAAACAATTTTTTTCTAGGAGAAAGGACGAAGAAAAAGTGAATAGGTTACAAAGTTTTGTGTCGATTCTCATTAAAACCACTCTCCTGAATAAACTTTGTCTTGCTGTCTTGCATTCTCCTTCTTGTGCTACTCCAATATTACGTACACACAGGTAATTATAATGACCGTAAATACTTCAAATTCCAACTCCACACGGGTAGGCAAGGGGAATCGTTGAGAGTGAAAAGTAGGACTACTACCACCTGCCACTCAACTTTATTTGCTATAAATATATTCATGGGACAGCAATTAAGTGTATTAACACCTACACTATACATATGCCAGTGGAACACGGTAAACATGCTATTATCCCTTCATACATTTTATTCATAAGAAATGAAAATAATCCAGAACACCTCTGCTCCTCATAAAAGCCAATGTTCTTCTATTGATTGCATAGCTAACTAAGCTGAAAATGTGCTGTATTACGACTAAAACATATATTTATGCATACATACGTAACCGTGAAAGTGACGAGTCACGACTGTGGTGGAAAAGGAGGTAAGTTAACTGCTGAAAATAATTTTATGCTTCAACTCTTTTATTCCCATTACCTCTCTGCCTTTTCCTGAATAGCAGAATAGCTGCTGCGTGTGGCTGTCTATAGTGTAACAGAGAAAGGGAGAGCTTACTACTACACTCTGCTACCTTCAAAACCCATTTTTTTCTTATTATTGATGATGCTTATTCATACGTCCATCTTGTATACTGAAAAGTCGTTCAACACAACAAAAACAGCGTACTCAACGCAAACGATTGTAAAGGTAGGAGCTGTAGCAGTAGTGTGAACTCGTTGTATAAGCCAAATCAAATATTAATGCTAAATGAAAGGCAGAACCTCCAGTCATAGTTATGCATCCAGCTAGTAAAGTTGTTTCAACGTCAAAAAAATTGCATAAAAAACTAAGCGTGTCGTATGCTGTTGTTGAGAATCTTCCCTCTTTGTGTCCTCTCAATTCTCAATTACTGAAAGGTACAGCATGAATATATATGCTTAGTGGCAGTGGTGGTGGTGGAGTTGAAAGAGTAAAATATTGTGAGTAAAAAAGGGATGGTTATGGGAGGAGAGATTTTAATTAAAGAAAGAGGGACGGATTGGCACGACATGCTAAAAACTGACTATGAAGTTCTAAACACAATGAGCCTCTTTTCTTTCACCGAGGAAAAAAAACTCCATTAATGTTTCATTCTGATGATATTATTAATACAGAAAAACGCCTACGGATACAAAGCAAAGTGTTTAAGCAGATAGATAGACATAATGCTTAATATTATAAGCTTAGTACAGACAGAGTAAGATATAAAATGAAATGGTATTACTAGGATTAATATAACCAACTTAATGTTTTCTCTTCAAATCCAGATGTAGCTGGTAGTGCGGCCCACAGTAATTATTATTATTCTCTGACGATGATGATGATACAAAAAAACACGCCTAGCTTATAAGTAATTCAATTACAAGAATTAACTGTTTCTGCTTTTAAGCAGTAATAATAGTAATGTTGTCTGTCGATGTCTATGAATACCTGAACAGGCGAAATAAAAATGGTAATAGTTTGTCATCCCAGTTTCCATAAAAAGCTCTTTTATCTTTGTCTAGCCGTGTAGGCCGAGTGGGAGAGGAGAAATGAGTTGAAAACAAAGCGTGTGGTGTTGGTTTATATAAATGGTGGGGAAATTCTAGTGGCATTAAGTAAGTTGA
>JAHZMZ010001377.1:0-12508 GCA_027743805.1 Lepidocyrtoides sp. E14 | reverse complement strand
TTCCAATTTCTGTATATCTTCTTCCTCATCTGCAGATAAGATGTTGAGTGACATGTTGTGAAGTTGTGAGAGGAGAATGGTTGTCATGACTTGTGGAACACACCAGTACATGTCAATTGAGTAGTAAAGAATCTTGGAACAGGCGTATCGATCAGATCCATAAAACCTCTCGTTAAAGTATTGGGCTCGCTCAGAGTACACAATGGCGAAGAACATTTTATTGTGACTTGACCTATCACGAAAATAATTTCTATGTAGACGCCTTGGTTGTAATAAAGTTTCCACGAATTTGTCCATGAAAATATTTATATTTTCTGCTTGAATACAGTAGCCACTGCAAATAACCGAAATTGAATAGAACTCATTTTGAAATGTTGGATGAAGAATTAATTTTGTTGCTGGAAAATTTAGCTCGTCTTGGGAAAAGCTATGTAAAATACGATCCGTCCATTTTGGATTGTTAGTTGTTAGCAAAATTATTGTTTGAGGATGCATGGCTAATTGATGAAGTGTTTCAAATACTGTAGATGTTTTTTCCGAATTGGTCAAAGTTGACAGTATTATGTGAACAGGTTGTGAATACTTACAGGGATACTTGTTTCCGATGTTTTTACTGTATTTTTCAAAGATCATGTGTCTTAATTCATCATGTAATGGTAGGCAGCTAATGAGGTGGAATGAATGAAAAATTATTTCAAATTCGGACGAGTAGTCACGCATTGATATAATAAGCGAGTGTACTGCAGTTTTCAGTGGTTGTAAACAAGCGTGTTTAGTTTCTATTGCTTGGGCAGTGTTTACAACAATGAAAACTGGTGACAATAAAAATAAGCCTATTGTGAGGCTGCTTTTGAAATCTACAGTCTTCATTGTTTTAGGGCTGGTATGAAATAAATGAATGATTTGTTTTCTGGCCCAAAAAGTATTGAATGGTTAGCCAAGAAACTGTAAAATGCATGCACTTTTTAAAAATATGTTTTTTTGCGGCACGTGTATTGATTTTCATCATGTCATTTTCCACTTGCAGACTTTGTTTTTTTCTTTTCATTCATATCAGGGGAAGGAGATTATGTTTTAAAATAAGCAATATATTGCTGCCAAATAATTTGCTCGAGACATGTTATAATTACTTTGAAAAAAACACGGTTTTACATGATATATATGTATGTAATTTATGAAGAGAGAACTGCAGACGATGTCGCAAATGTGCACGAAAGTAAAATAAAGCAGTTTCATTGATAAAATGTACACGTAGTGCCAGGCAGGATATTACTAAAAAAGAAAAGTGTTTTACTGTGTAGACGATAGCAGGCCGCATAACAGGATGCAACTGAATGAGATTTTTAATAAGCTAAAAATCAATACTTAAGCTGAATTGAACATTGTAATAAATTGCATTTCTTGTGACAATTTCATAGCTAGGTAAGTCTCCGAAAAAGCTATGCAGAAAATGTAATGATTCAAAATTTAGTTCAAGTAGCGCAAAATAATTTCATTTAGCAGTATTTGATGATGATGTTTTTAATGCTATAGTAACATTCGAAAAAAATAAGCAATGAAAAGGTAGAATGATAGGGAACCGAAATTTGAGAAAGATTCATTCTGAATGAATGGAGTTTGCAGAATGAATTTCTTTTCTGTCCGATCTCATCTCCAAAGACTCTAGTCAAAATAATATTTCATCGTTCAACAATTCATGCTCATTTCATAGGTAAATATGCATTAGTTATGCAGGTGTAGTATGACATTAATGTCATGAATGCATTTTACAGGAAAAATACTAACTGTCCATATTTACCAGTTCTTTTGATGGTAATTAAACACTCGACAAAGACTCATACAGTATTGAGGTCGAAAGAGTGAGCACGCAGATAGATTTGAGGCCGTTGGACCCTCTGGTCATGGAAAATACAAATGGAATGCGGGTGGACGATGATCGTAGCACTTTTGCATGTGTCTTTGTCTGCTGTTACATTTATCATGAAAATTCGAGTTTAATGATATTGCTCTTCCCTTCGATTGCTCAATTACTACATTTATTTTTTTTCGTCTGTTCAAACGATTAAGCAAAAGTGCTTTGTACGATTTTTTACTTTGTTTTATGGTGAGTGATCAATGATCACTGATCATGAGCATGATTCCAATCAGTAGCAGTTTAATCAATGGAATCATGGCGTCAAGACAGTGATTAAAATTAAATCAATGTCGGTACATGAGGAAAATACTAAATGCTCCAGTAGAAGGTTTTTTATAAATCAATAAATTTATTCGAGCAATTCATGAAATTATAATTTGATACTACTTTTGAATTAAATGTTACTAAAATTATATAAGAACTTTGGCTATAGTGATAATCATAAAAATATTAATCTATGTAAAGCCAAAATTGTATTTTTATGGAACCATTAACGGTTATTAACTGGTAACCCAAAAAAATTAAGATTAAAACGATTTCGTTAAAAAATATAATCATGTAATTCATTGCTTTTAAAAGCTTTTCTGTTTCCAAATTAACCTGCAACGAGTATTTTCAAAAACAGGTTAAATGCTACACTTGTTCTGTTTTCACACAATTTTTTCACTCCTCCAGTTTTACTATTTTTTATTTATTACTTCACCCCATTCGAAAAGTTGTATTTGCTCCTCTTTATCGCAGATATTAAAATCGGTTTCTAGTTGTCTACGAATCTTGGCAAGCTGATTTCCTTCACTCAGTGAAGACCGCAAGTTTTCCTCCAGTTGCCTCTGGGCTTCCGCCTACAAAAAAAATGATTTGAAGTATTCAATTAAATTAAAATTCTGCTTCTACCCAAATCGTTAAATATTGTCATTTAGTTTTAGAGCAATTATCTGCACTAACTCGCTGCTCGGACGCATTTTGTAGTAGTTTTCCCAACTCTTTTACCGATACGCCTTTTGATTTCGTTTCTAGCTCGTACTTGGCAAGCTGCTGGTGGTCCTCGCTTTTCCCATAGAAACATTCATCAGTATGGGCAGAGAACTCGCTGCACAGTATTTGCTCAGTACATCCGTGCTCCTTAAACGGGCATTCCACCTCCAACTTAGCCAACATAGCCTCAGCGACCCTGTTTCGAACAACTGATTCAAAGGAAACGCGACACATGGGGCAAACGTTTATACTTCCTTCTCCATAACAAGCTGAACATATACTGTGGCCGTTACGGCATTGTAGAATATGCCCATGAAAAATATTTGAGCACACGGGACACTTCAGCTCATTAGCAACACTATTCATGGTTCCAAGAGGCGGACGAGCTTGCTTGTACTTTTGTGGATTCGCCACAAAATTTTTAAATAAAGCGAGTGATATCGCACCAAAGGTGTTGAGATCATCCCTGGCTTTTTTCAGCTTCCGGATGATCTCCAGCTCGGCATCCAGGCAATCACTATAGATTTTGAAGCGACGCCACACAATATTCATATCCGTTTCTAAATTTTTATATCGAGTAATTAGCCGGCGCTTAACCGCACGCAGATTACGGTTAATATCTTGGAGGTTCCTGCTCGTTTCAGGATCAACATCTTCATTTTTGCTTGTATCCCCTGAGTTGATCAGTTTGATCGCATGGGAGTATTTTATGTACGCGGTTTCATCGTCCTTTTCGTTTTCCGCTTTTTCTGCCTCAATCAAAGTCTCTTCTTGGAGTCTGCAAATCACATATCAATCAATATGAAAAGCAAACGCTATTATTTTTTTTATCAAAATGTTGAAACTTCAACAATACCTACTAATAATACCACCTCTAACCTTTTTAATTCAAAAGTACTATTCACTTTTGATTCCAACTCCGATAACGATTGACACTGTAACTGTTTGGGCCGAATGGAACTCATCATGGTAAAATTTAAAATAATTGAGCTTCAATTTTTTTCCCAAAAATTCAATAAAATCAAGCAACAGTAATATTTTTTTAGGAACGTTCTGCTTCTTTTTTTAAATGAAAAAAAAATGTCACTTGGCCGCAAAGGTTTAATGACTGACTGGTGAAGTTAGTGTGAAAGTGTCTGTGTTTTGTTGTTCCTGTCTGTAGTCTGTAAGCACACTAAAAAATATAGTTTAGTTAGAACAGCTTACAGCCTACTTTTACTTGAGTCCTGAACTACATATCTGTAAAATTCTACTTGTAAAACCAATTTACCTACTTGTATGGATGGATGACACATGATTACTTGTTTGTGTGATCTGCCGAAAATGCCCATAAAAGTGGGCTTTTCCGCGTTATTATGTATGCCCTATCTGAATCTGAAGTTGTTTAGAAGAAATTGGTACTAACATCATAGAACTGTGATGTTGTTGTGTGATGTAAATACTCGGCCATTGGTCTTAGTTTACTTTTCTTTTGTTCACAAGGTCATGTCAGTGACTTCGTTTGCCAAAGAGTAATCCCAAGTGCTTAGTTTTTCAATCTAGAGATTAACTTGAATGCCGAAGGGAATTCCTACTCAGTTTACTTTATTCTACACATTTGTTCATTTTGAGGTATCAATGTCCTTTACATAGATAGCTTTTCGTTTTCATTGTTAACAACAATACATAATATAAGGATCAAAGTACGTAGGACGTGCATTCTATGGTATTTTTGTTTTTCCATACTGCACTGCAATGTGCTTTTTAATTTCCAAAAGATGATGAAAATACCAAAAAAATATGTTTTTGTTATTGATTATCAATATTTTCTTATCAATATAATCAATTCTCGGACATAAGTGATATCTCACAAAATTTTTGTCGTTGGTTGAATGGAAAGTTTCTTAAGAATCTCAAAATGCCCAATATGCGTTCAGGTCGTATTTTCATTCACATGTTATGCCACTATGTAAATAAATAAGTTGATGATAAGTATAATCTGGTCAATAGAATAATCATAAAATCCTAAAGTCTGGAAACAAAAAGGGCGACAATGATTACGATGACAATGACCTTCTAGAAACCCGAACAAATATTTCGATTGTATTCATTTTTCTCACTAATTTGTTCACAGTGTTATTTATACATACTAAACAAGCTACATTTTACCAATTATTATGATGCAATCTTTTTAATCTATTTCATTTTTGGTAGCCTTCAAGCTCATTGAGATCACTATAAAGTTATGATCACATTACTAATGTTTTGACAGTAGAGTACTTACTGACACTTGTCAATCAACAAAGCTGAATATATATAAGCATACCTATGTATGTACACAAACCTGCTTTGCTTCCTTTTTTACTTGTGTGCATGTACCACAGCTAATAAAGCACCAGACCAACTATTACTACTACTTCAGTTCTGGTGAGCAGACCTCTCAAAAGCAAAATTCAACTTGATCTAATTATTATTATAATTTCAATATTTAGTCATCATGAGACAGTTACCTAGAAAATGGATCAACTCGTTGGAAATAAAATATAAATGCAATGCTAATTGGTGAATGTTGTTCCTAAGGACTTTTAAGCAGAGTGACTTATTATTCCTATGTGTCTTAATCCTAAAATGAACTTAAACTTGTTCTTGATGTCCTTTTTTTTCTCTACTACTGGCACTTTGACAATATTGTAAACTAAATATAATGATTGGAATGCTAACAGAATGACAAAAAAAATTGCATTTTTGGTGGTGGCAGAAAATGCACATTATGCATTTTAAAAAAATGTTGTCATTTCATTTTTAAATTAATACATATTCTGGTTCAGTGTCTAATTGATTAGAGTTATGTATTAATGCCATATTTTTTTTCAGGTGGTACCCAGATGAATACTATGTACAAGCCTGCTGAAAGTGGAATTGTTGGACAATAAAAAAAATTCATACAGAGAGATGCAACTGCATTAAACTACATTGTATTTTTTATTCAATCTTGTAATTCACTTTACAAGATCAAAATCATCAATAAATTTTGCATAAAATGTTATATGGCTGCCCTATACGCCCGCTTACTAAAAGTTGACAGTATTAGGTATGTTACTCATGTCTGTGTACTAAATGCATGCTAATTTATTTTCAAATGCCTATAAACGACAGTGAGATAATATTGCACTGGTCCATTTTTTTTGTCTGATATTTAAGTTATCAATCCAAAAATAAATGTTGTTATTCCATTTATTTTTTATTTTTTTAATTTTTAATGTTAAGGTGAATCTTAAATGTTGTGGATGGTAATGCAAAAGACATGGACGAAATCAAGTGTACATAAATACGATCGTGGAATTCATCTCAGCATTCAGTTCTTCTTTTCAGCGAATAGTAGCAGCAACAGCAAAAAATAAATATCTGGCAGTTCAAGTCACAAAAAATCAAAACATCAAAATGAATAGAGTGAGCAGAAAAAAACGGTTATATCATTTGGTCGTTTGGTTTAGGAAAGGAAATAATTTTGTTGATTTTGATTTTTTTCATTTGCAGTTTGCTGTTTCCATTTTGGCTTTTGCCGCTGTTGCTCATGCTGGAGGTAAGTAATGCAGAAGTAGTTCAAAACTTTTTTTGAAAAATGTAATCAAAATTAGAAATGTGACCAAATTTATTTACGTTTACAGTAGCTCCAGTCGGTTTGGGATATGCTGGTGGAATTGGCTTGGGTGGTGTCGGTTATGCCACCACTGGAGTCGTTGGACACTCCATCGCTGCAGCACCTGCCATCGCTTATCAGCAACCAATTGTTCAAGCTGCCCCAGTAGCTGCCGTTGCCGCTGTTAGGGCTGAACCTTTTTGTTGAGCCCGGTTAGGACATATTTATTTGAAAAGCTAACAATTTGGGAATTCGAATTAAAGAAAATTCAAAGTAAAATAATTTTAAACCTGATTTATTCACTGTAGATGGTGCCATCAGGACCGTTACCTACACTGCGTAAGTGATAGACCTTTAGTTAACCATTAAGTTAAAAAATAAACCTTTCTTTTTTGAACTTTTTGAAATTTTAATTACTTACTTGCTCTGTTTTAGCGATGGAATCAATGGATTCAACGCCGTCGTTGACCGTTCAGCACCAGCAGTTGCCGCTGTAGCTGCCCCAGTAGCAGTTGCTCAACCCGTTGTCCAGCACGCTATTGCTAGACCAGTTGCCACCCTCGGAGCCGTTGGAGGAGCTATTGGTTATGGAGGTGCTCTTGGAGTTCGTACCCTTGGAGGTTTGGGTGTCGCAGGTGGACTTATCGGTTAAAAAGTCGCATTTACGATAGAAATATTTATTTATTTATTTGAGATCCGATTTGAAGACTCCTTGTTCAAAATTACGCTACTTGCTTATTTATTACAATTTTGATATTTTTATCAGATTTTTCAATGAATAAAAACCAAACCAACTTTTCATAACAACTGTCCAAAACTTTTTTATTTTTTTGTCTCCCAAATGTTGACTGGGAGAATGAATTCATTAGTTGAAAATACTTTGTCAAGATTGATACTCGGACTGTGTTGGGGCAATGTAGGAATAGTAAATTTTATCGTAAATTTTATTTTATTGAAAGTGGTTGAAAGCGACTAGGATATTGGCATCACATATTTATAATTAAAAGTGGATAATACAAGTTTTATTCTTCCGCCCATGTGAAAAGTTTAATTCAATTGCTTTGCGACTTCAATTAATTCTATGCAGTTACCACTTGAGTTGATTATAATTATTTGTGTCACTATGTAATGCTAAGGAATCAATATTTTTTTTCCAATCGTATAAACTTTTCATTTGTTCTGCACATTTTGTGGGCTCTCGACTCGACTTGGTAAAAAGTTTAACATGATGACAAGTTACTTGAATCCAATATTAGTTATCTTTCGATTTTGTTACCTAACTCTCTGCGTGCCATTCTCGATCGCCAGAAATGAAAAGGGTGCCCTCATTTTGCAACAATCCCGACTTCAAAAGGTGATGCACATTATGTAGCTTATCCTAAAGTTCAGATTAAAGTACGACCTTTAAGAATTCACACATTAAATACTTATTTCATCTCACAGATTTGCTGCATTTTCTTGTTTCTTTTTCAATGTCATTGTACACTGGGAGTGTCATACAGAAGCAGTGTAACGCTTGCAGAGAGCCGATACATGCCTCCAGGAAATCCAATAATTTATTTCAACTTTTTAAGCAGTGTCCTCTACTTTACCGAGTTCACATTACCATTCTACATACACGTGTTCAAAACTCAGGATATTATCCAGCTTTTAAATAAATTGGACAATTTTTCCAGAAAATATTTACCTGAGAAATATTTTCCAAAAAGTACCTACCACCTGGTAAAAAAGAAAACACATCATCCTACAAAAACAATTTGGTAAACCTATTTCTCTCACCACGAACCTCGTCTATTTTCAGTTGCTGTCAACGCCATTTACTGCTCTCATTGTGATACTAACCATTATATACCCCTCCGTACTATTAACAGTTTTCAGCGATCTCAGTAGTAGCTCAACTGTTATCAAACAAAGGTTTCAAAAGACGGTATTATGGTTTCAAAGTAGCATTAATCCATCCATGGAATCTACTCAAGCCAATTTTCTAGATCATACACGTGTTCAAAACTCAGGATATTATCCAGCTTTTAAATAAATTGGACAATTTTTCCAGAAAATATTTACCTGAGAAATATTTTCCAAAAAGTACTTACCACCTGGTAAAATAGAAAACACATCATCATAAAAAAACAATTTGGTAAATCTATTTCTCTTATCACGAACCTCGTCTATTTTCAGTTGCTGTCAACTCCATTCACTGGTTTCATTGTGATATTAACCATAATATACCCCTCCGTACTATTAACAATTTTCAGCGATCTCAGTAGTAGCTCAAATGTTATCAAACAAAGGTTTCAAAAGACGGTATTATGGTTTCAAAGTAGCATTAATCCATCCATGGAATCTACTCAAGCCAATTTTCTAGAAATAGTAGTGTATGCTTTCACACTGGTCACATTACGTTTGCGGTCTTATACAAATCTCGTATTTTTCCTGTATTGCCTTGTATTTTTTGTTATTGGAAATGACTACTGTGCAGAAGTATTCTCAGAGAATCCAAAGGAAGTTAAAAAATGTATGAAAAAATGCCTAGCAATTTTATCGACTTACCAGATCCTTTGACAAGGCTTATGGAATGGCCTTATTTTCCATGATGCTCTCCGACATTTTGTACTTGTCCTTACAACTTTTCAAGTGGGCCAATGGCACAAAAGTTCAAAGCAGTTATGGATACTTTTTTTTTCTACTGACAAACACGCCAATTATTGCTTTTATTTATATTTTTGCTGCACTAGTGCCGCATCAGGTGTAACCTCAGCCGATTTTATAATTTGTTGTTGTAAGACTCTGGATAACAATCTTAATAATTATATCCTTTGTATATTTAATTTTCTACCTATTAAAGATGTCGTGCATGAAGGACCTGCTGAAGCAAAAAAGTTCTATAAAGTCCAGCATTGTCACACCAAATTTAACGGCAATAATTAATCACTGGGTTTCTACAGGACGCTGTTGCATTTTTGCCAGAATTTTTCCTTTTAATTTTAGTTCATTGTGTCAGGTAAGAAAAAATAAGGCAAATTTTAATCTGAGCGATGTGTCTGCTACAGAATAGATATCTTTGCTTCTTTTCTATTTGCAGTGCTCAAGCATGATTATTTCAATTTTTATACTTTCTGCATCAACGACCAACATCTCTTAGGCCAACGGACATAATACAAAATAGTTTAGTTCGAGTCATAAAAATATGTGACATATCCGGTCAAATTAAAGATTTGCATTTTCTTGGTTATTTTTGTTACGTTTTTACAGCAAGCGTGTATCAAACCGTGGCTAAAATTCTAGTATGTGGATTGTTCCCTATTACATTTTTCTCTTCGTTACTTTTGCCTACGTAAAAACTGCATTTTGCATCGAAAAATTAGTAATTGGCAACGCTTGCAGAATGAGAGAACGACCAAATTTTTCCAATTCTCCTCATTTCTGACGCCACGCCCTGCTCTTACTTGAATTGAAGGAAAGTCTTGTGCATAGTCTCGTAGGACAGCATTTGATACTCTGTGGCTAGAATTCTTATAAGAAAAAAATTTGTAGCTTTTATTTCTTCTTGACAATTTAATTAAACTTATTGTTCTATTATAGATAAATTTATGTTGCCTATATGCATAATGCCAATAGGGTTCTGTATTATGGGAGGACGAATACATTTTCTGAAATTCTTTGCAGAGATAATTAGAATTCTTTTCAAGGATAATTGGTACTCAAAATGACCTTTTTTCTGTCATTTTCACACAGCCACATACCAACAAAAAACTAATTAAATGATCCAATAGTTTTTTTTATTCTGGACTGCTGATATTTATGGCTTTATGATCTATCAAACCACAATGGTTATGTTTCCACTGGGAAAATAACTCTTTTATATCGTACCTAGTAGCAATATTATCAACACCATGACTTTTCCTGAGAAGGCATCAAATTTCGTGTACTTACGCGGAGCAAATCATTTTTACTTTTTCGGTAGAACAGCTCAGACGGAGAGTAGCATCAAAACGCAAATACAGTAAAATCGCATTGATTTTAAACTGACAGTCAAGTCAAGTGATACCTTTCTTTTCGAGAAAGGTTATACCTTCCTAAAGAAAATAAGTAAGCATATTATTTAAAGACAACCATGGAGGCGATTAAAAAGTCAATGCTGAATACAAAGAAGGAGAATGAGAAGGCAAAAGACAGGTGTGATGCCGCAGAAGCCGTTGATAAAGTGGCAACCGCTCGACTGGATAAAATTCAAAAGGAATTCAATGTTCTGAGTGAAGAATGTAAGAGATTTGAAGCAGAATTCAAGGAATTAGAAAAGGAATATCGGACAGCAGACAAAATGGTGGACAAGAAGGATTGGGCCGTATGCAAGGTAAATGACGATATTTAAAATGAAGAGTACATAGCACCTATGTATAATGTGATAAGATTATAAAGGGCATTAAAAAAATTTTTTAAACAGATGAATATTGAGGGTAGTAACATATCCCGAAAAATTTATGAGATTGATGAGCAATGTGAAATTAGTGAGAAGAAACTCGCAGTCATAATGGAAAAACTGGAAGACTGCAACAAACGGTCTGACGAATCTGGAAGACTTAATCGAATGATGGAAAGTCGTGCAAAAACTGATAAATTACGATTCAAGGAACTGGAGAAAATTATTAAGGATGTGACGACGAAAACTGAAGAACAGGAATTTAAAATTGAGGAGAATAGTGAAATCATTTCAATTTTTGAGGAGGATCTGGAAACGGCTGAAACGAAAGGGAATAATGCTGAATTGTACGACTTGCACAGAAAAGTATTTGGGTGATGTATAAAGCATCTTAGCTAATATGGCTTGCTTGCGTAGTATGTAACTAAGGCGTACTTTTATGTTTGGAATATTAGAAAAATTGCCACACTCAGAGAGGAACTTCAAGTAGTTCAGAACAACTTAAAATCACTGGAGAATTCAGCCGAAGCGGTTAGTAAACATGGGCATAATAATTGGTATCCGTTATCCTTTAATACGTCATGTTATACCACTAACATTATTCATTATTGTTTGTAGTCCCGACTTGCTGAAATTGAATTGAAAAGAACAATAGATCAACTAAATGCTGACTGCAAAAAGATGGAAACACGGGCAATGCATGGAGACATGCATGTTCAAAAGCTGTTATCTGATATTGACAAATTGGCAGGCAAGTTGAAATACTTGAATTGAAATTATGTTGTGCACTTTTATACCAATTAATTTCATGTGCTATATGTCACTTGTCTTTGAAGGTGACATGAAGAACGAAAAGGAAAAGATGAGAAGTCTCTCATTTGAGATGGAAGCAACGTTGGCGGAATTCAAATAAATAACGTTTTATGAATAGGTTATGATTATGACTTTAATAAAAGAATAATGCTAAATATTATGCTTGTGGCAGTTGACCATAATTTTGAGTGCATGAATTAAGAATTATGCATGAACAAGCACCTAATAATATAATAAATGGTTATAGTGCATTTTTGATGAAATATTGATTTACTTTTTTCGATTATCTGTTTATTGGAAGATCAAAAAAATTATTTTTTGAATAAATGGACTGCCACCATCTGCTTCACCCTTAAATATTGAATTGTATTATCACATGCCAATACCGCTTTATCTTCATTTTAATGAAAATTCACAGACTTTCTTAGGAGAGCACAACTTTCGCCAGCGCCAATTTCAACGATATTTAGGTATGCATATTACTTTCTGTGAACTCGTTTGAAAAATATTTCCCCAAAAATAAGTCCTGTTGAACTCCATTGAAGTTAAGGCTTGGTATTATGTCTCTCATTGCATCTAAAGCAAATGGAAGCGTTTACAAGTGGAAATGTGAAGAAAAAATCAATACTTCATAAAATAAGGCAGCGCAAATAATTAGATTATGTTTTACTTCACGACTAGTATATTTTTTGCCCTAAATGTGTTTTATGCATAGCTACCAATATTGGAAAATGCACGTATATTTGCATTTACAAAATGTTTCAAT
>JAHZMZ010001376.1:0-13046 GCA_027743805.1 Lepidocyrtoides sp. E14 | reverse complement strand
GCAAACAATTAAAGTTTTACTTTTGAAATAATCAGAAAAACTGAAGTGTTGACATGCAAGAAATCTGGATATTTGTAGCTCCTCGCCTCGTTCTAAGACGGTTTTGAAAATCTTTCTAGAAGATGCCGTAGCTGCTTGCGAATTGCAAATTATAGTGTCTCGCTTTTTGCTGTAACTGTTGAAAGGAATGATACATGATATTAGCATTTACAATGCAGTGGTTGATGCTGCTCGGACGATTTACTTATAAATCCCGTTTTCCCCGCAAATATTATTTTCTCATGGAAGAAATTAATATTTCTTGTAAAAAACTTGTTTTCACTCCGCGAGACATTCAAGGAAATCATATGCATAGAAAAGGTCAGTGTCCCCACGAACAAGATTATCATCGTAAGATCACGGTAAAATTATTGCACAAGTGCTGGTGATTTCCGGTTAATTTTAATAAAACATGGAATGCTTTTGTGGTTCTGATTTTGACACGACTATATGCAAGGTGGTTACATAGTATATAGGTACATGAATGAAGCATTATCTAGCATGTAGTACATACATACAGCACGTTTACGATTCACAAATGCCTATTGAGAAACACGTACAAATTACAGGTGTGACTACATGAAAATAATTGTAAAATCCGCAAGCATCGACACCACACCAACGTGACAGTAATTTAAAATGGGGTTTTTTCTTCTTTATTCCTCGCATTTCATTCAACGTAAAAAAGGTAACAATAACATTATCAACATTCTGCATGTCACAATTTACAATATTTATGGGCCATCATCATTAAAAAAGACTCATTGCTTTTTATTTGCTGATTTGGATTTCATAATTTGCCCCGTGAGATTGCTAAAAATGCACTTTAAAAAAGTATTATTAGCCAATTCAAAATCTGTATTTTTATCATCACCACCAACAATATCATGCATAACAGCTACTACTACAGACATAATACATTTTAGTCACTAGTTTACTACTTTTTTGTAAAAAAAATAATTATCTTGGTATATTTCATATCTAACTTATCTGTAATAATAATATGCTTAACAACAATTCAGTCAAATTGACAATAGGTTATTACGCTAGCAAATCTATAATAATAATATACTTAACAACAATTCAGTCAAATTGACAATAGGTTATTACGCTAGCAAAATTATATATTAAATGCTACAACTTTCATTAAAACTAATCAATGTTAGGAAAAGCCACACAATAATGATCATCATCATCATAAATAGGTATAATTAAAGAGTATACAATCTTGGACATTTCTTTGGCATGCTTGCTGCCCTGTCCTTCTATCTGTCTGTCTTTTGATGGCGCAGATAAGCAAAAGAAAAGACAAGTAATAAGTGCAAAATTTATTGGCAAACTTACCCCTACCACATCACCACAGGAATCAGAATGACGAAGACGATGAGACAGTGATAATAATGATGTTAATTCAATTCACTCACGGATACCACCTACAAAGCTGTGTACACGTACCTAAATACCTCGAAATGCTACTCTAGGGAAAAAATTGCAAAGAGGGAAAAGTTCTCATAAAGGTTATAGTGCACACACACGTAGGTATTTTAAATACCTGCTCACCATCATTGTCTTGATCAGCAGCATGTGCACTAAAAGTGATCGGTAGTTTATTTTCAACTTTGTGTACTGCTTCTATAGAAAGTAAAAGGAATTCTTGTAAAAAAATTAGTTGTCTTGCAAAATTCAAGAGGAGAAGGTTACATTTTATCTACGCAGTCAGTACTACACTTCATCAAAAAATAGTCTTGTCAATCGTCATCGTCCTCATCCTCAATTACAGGAAGTAGCAAAACTTTGCAAAGTAATATGCCCTTTTTCATATGCTCCCAGCCGCGTTTTTTTAATAGGCATTTTCATGCTTTCAATAAACAGAAGGGAAGCGTCGTGAAGAGTTTTGCTAATAAAGAAATATACCTACATACATATGTCTAGGTAGGTAGTAGGTATTATTGGCAATAATACTCGGATAAAAAAGTTTTTTTTTTTTTGAAATGAAGAAATTATGACTTTTGTTTGACTTTATCGTTTTATACACGTTGTGTTGCAAATAAGTCACATGATTAACCTAAACTACCTATGTATATTATATTCTTTAGCTCTTATACTAATTTTATGCACAAGAAAAACATTACAAGTGAGTAAATATATATGTATAATATCGTCATTAATATCATTAGATTGAGCAACAACAAAAGAAAACAATGTTTTTTATATAAGTATTTGTGTTTAATGGAAGAGGTAGAGAGACGATTTATTTGTAGCACTACTATGTTGTACATTGCTTTTAAATTTTCTTGAATTAAAACCCTTTGACTTTGGCTTGTCTTTTTATCTTGTTCTAATCTTGATTAACTTCTTGATAATTATGATGACGATGATGATGCGGTTAGCTTCCTAACTGCCTACATGTTACATTATATTACATGCATTTGCAATTTTTCATGGGTATTGTTTATTTTTCGTTATTCTCTTCCGTAAAAAAATCCTTTCCTTTTTTTATCTAATGGCAAGTAAAATACCACTAATTTATACTTAGCCTGACTATTCTAGAGTTAAAATTGCTTTGGTGCATTCTTTATTTTGAATAAAAAAAATCGCAAACAGAGTGCGGATGTAATGTGTGCACACGTTTTAAAAGGGCTTTGGTAGGTAGGTAGGTACATTAGATAGATACATGTGTATACTGTTATGTTATTTAAGCAATAGGGTGAATAAATTAATTGTAAAAAACCTATAATAAAAATTGGAATAATGGACTGTTACATTTTAATGTTCTCTTTATGTTGAACGTAACAGCCCCTACTTTAACGTAATAAGTTATACCTACATATTTGGCATATATTTTTTTAAATCTGTCATTTGTGTAATGCGTACGTAATCAAGCCATTGTAATGGAAAAAAAATTATGAGCACGCTATCATGCTATATGAGTATTATTATTAACATGTGACTGACAATTACTATCAATGGGACTTGTGAATTGTCTTTTATGAAACCATTTTTATGATAACGACATGTCACATTTAGCGATACCTTTCAGGTTGGCTCACTGTGAACGGTTATTACTGTGATTTGAGAAAAAGATTGTTTCCACACAGTTACGAACATTAAGGACGAATGACACAAATAATTTAGTTAAAGTAACGTGGTATTTGTCCATAAATTACTCAAAAATTGGCGTAGATCTGTACATTGTGTAAGAAGGTGGGGGTGAAATTACGTCGAAGATTTGTTGCTGCGGTAAAATGTGATTGTCTCTGATTTCCTCACAAATACCCCGGAAGTTGGGCTCAAAGTTTGATGTGCATCTGCATCGTCCATTTTCACATTCTGCGTTAGGTACACAAGGGGAAGAGGGGGAGCATTGAGTACCCACCATTCGACGACATGATTTGTCCAGGGAGATGAAAACATCGTTATCATTCTAGGAGACAGCAGAAAAGGGAAAATGTGTAATAAAAAAACACTAAAATAGGTAGCCGGTCTCACAATGCCCATGTATAAACCATACCTCACAATCACATCTGGAGTTTTTGCAGATAAGAGGCACTGTCTCGTCACAACGTGGAGTTAGGGCATCTCCAAACATTGCCGTGTTCCTTTCGCACTGGGCACCATATGGAAGTTGACACATGCCTAAGAAGGAGAAATGTAGGAAAAGACAAATTATATAAGCTGTAAGCAAGCAGTGCTTATTTTCACTGAGGTTATACTGATTGTAGTTTATTATTACAACTTACCAGAAACCGTTTCTACGAACCCTTTTTCACACTCTGCGAGAAAGAGAAAAACATTATTGCTACACAAACAGTTACTATTTACTTTTAATCATTGCTCCATAAATGGCTTTATTGCTTACCACACTGAGAAAGTGAAGAAAACTCTCTCCGAACGCACTCGGCATTGGGCACGCAATTTTTCAGTCGAAGAGGCTGCCGATTATTACTCATAAAAAGATGACACAACCCGCCCACCAAACTCAAGCAAGATCTTGACCTCTTGTCGTACAGTTCGTAAGATGGATTTTTGCATCTAAAATAGAAAAACGAATTCATTAAAATCCAAGCCAAAAATTTGTACTTTAACATTTTAACACGAAGTAAACGAAAAGAAACATACTGGCAAACACCATTGATACAAGCAAAATAAGTATCACTACACGGAAACTCTTCCGCCGACCCTCCACACTTTTGTCCATACGACAGTGCACATGATTTATCCGAATTTTCTACATATCTGTCCTTGCAAACGCATTTGGAGTCTATACACTCGGAATTCTTGACACAGTCCCTTGTCCTCAAACAGAAATCTCCCACTCTCCTCTTACAAATCTGGTAGTAATCATCGAACATTCCAGGTTTCTCACACTGACACAACCCATCAACACAGGTCTCGTTGAAATATCTCTTTTTCAAACAGTGACCTTTATCATTGGGAAACGTATATTTGGCACAAGTACACACTTTCTTTTCAGCAGAACAATACGCATTTGTTACACACGGGTTATATTCACCGTATTGATACTGTGGAGGAGAGCAACGTTTCCCCTCCTGCACTGCACACCGTTCACGAACATCATCAAATATTTCGTCGCTGCCAGAGCACTGACAAAAGTTGTTTATGCACACTAAATTCGAATCTTTTACACAAGGATTGGTCACACTACACCGGTCACCATAAGTGCCCGGTCTAAGCTGAGTTTGACCTTGAACTACCACCAACGTGGAGCCATTTAGCAACAATGGGAAGAACAATGGAATATAATTATAAAACAGGATGAGGAAGGCAAGCTTTTTTAAATGCGGTAGAATTCCCATTCCCCTCCCTTCCATTATTATCAGTGTCGATGATTTTTTCATCATGTCAGAAACGTTGACTTGCTTCTTCCGTCAACGGTCGCTGTTACACAGATTCCATTAAAGTTGTGACTTTGGTTGGGATTCGCAAATCCCAATTGATTTCTGGAAACACTGTCACGTTTTAAATTTTTATTGTATTTTCACGTAGATACACAAAGTTGGAAAAACTTGCACAAAAAAACTGACTCGAATCTGCAAATCTGACAGTGCCCCTTGTTATCCGTATCCACTCAAATGTCAAATGAGCAAAATCCCTCGACTGCTTTACTGTTACACTCTTGTAAACTATTAAGTACTTACTGATCCCAAGACCATTATTTGTCACAATAATAAAGTGCTCAGGTCAATAACGTAATCCTTCAATTTTCTTCTCGAATTACCAATGCAGTCATAAATATCATCCAAAATCCGATCCAACAACTATGTAATACTGTGCGATGCACCCGTACTGCACAGCAGTCGAAAGGCAAATAAATAATCTAATCATTAATTTGTAATATCAATACTTACAGCTTGTTATTGAACATCATCATCATCATCAACAACAATCACCCTCACCACAAACTAATAGCACAAGAACAAAAGCAAACAAATCGTTTCTATTTTTACCGATGAAATCGTTAGATATGCTTTTTTTCAATAGGTATACGTCCATTGTTACTGTGAAGTAATAACTGCCACAATGCAAAATTTCCACTCATGCAACTCTGCCATGTTTATAATTTTTATAGCTTTTTACATGATCATGACCGACCGACCACTGGTGCCTACATGTAAGAAGTAAAAGTACGATCACTGATAAAACACACTCTAGCAAACTTGTAATTTCAATCAATGAAATGAAAGAGGTGGATCTTGTGGTGGCTACTAAAAATACATACAAACATAATAAGTGTTCTTTATGAAGAAAAGAAGCGTGGAAACTCTTGCAAATGAAAAAGTGTCGCACTCTTCTTCCGTTTGCTTCCTCCCTTTCTTCTTCTTCTCTTCTTCTTATCAGTTTGACCCTTGAAATGAACTGTCAAGTCAATAATAAAGTTGCAAACAACAATGAAATCCTTTGCGCGTTAAAGCAATAAAAACGTGGATGAGAGTTTTGATGATGATGATGATCGTTCTCTTCATCATCGAAAACATCATCGTTCACACAACACCATCCTATCATTATTTATTTATTTGCTATTGTTGGTAGCATTACTACTACCTCTATTACGTTGATGATGGTGATGATCAATACTATTTTTTTATGATAAACACCATACAACCAATAAATGCAGGTGAAACTGAGAAAAAATTGCACTTTTTCCTAAAGAACAATAGGAGGTATGGCGTTGGTGGGTGCATAGAGAGAACATGCCTACTCAATTTATAAAAAAAGACATTACACCTTCAACAAGGTTTGTAGCAGAGTGGTACGTAAAAAGCAACAATATGATATTAATAGATGTACGTCTTGTAAAAATAATAATAATTGCTTACACTACTGGCAGTTCTTTTAATAAATTCAATGCATCTATTTTGCCCTGAGCAAAGCGCTTTTTCAGTTTGTAGTTTTTCAAAAATGTACGTACCTACATACATTATGCATAGGTTGTTAATAAGTAAAAGCGCAAGTAAGCAACCAACAGTGCAACGACTGCAGTCACCGCAGTACAGCAGCATGAAGAAATATGCATGAAATAATGAAAAAGTGAAAAATGCAGAGACAAGAAGAAAAAAAAACAAAGGAAATATGGGTTAAACTTATTATGGTGATCGTGATTAATAGCAATAACGGTAATAATAATGCAATGAACTACATTGTACCTGTGTGTGGGGTATTACAAAGGACAAAATGGATTAATATCCCCTTAATTACAGGTGAATACAACTTGCATGAGGTGGAAGGGTGAATAGAATAATATGTATGCTTATACTACGGTTGTCTCTTTCATCATGCAAATAAGCTACAGCAGCATCAACAATATTATGGGGTAGTGGTAGTACTGGGTAAGTAGTAGCGAGAGGTGTTATCAGTTATCGTGATCTAAAAAAGTTTGAAATGAAAACGAGAGTTTTCAAAATGTGTAATTTCCATTTATCCTTTTACACGATAAAATGTGTGTATTGTTTGTATTTAAATCAAGTTATACGTTATACCTATACTCACTGCTACCACAGTTCATTGCTCATCGTGTTGTTGTCATATTTGTTGATTGCACTTTTTGAAATGCATTGCCCTGCAAAAATTTACTTGCTTCTATTCCACAAGAAAATTCATAAAGGCTGGTATTCTTTGGTTCAAAGTGCAAACCAAAATTAGTGTAGTAATTTACTAAATATTAATATATGGCACGGTACATATATGACTATATACATATGTACATCATCCATCATATTATCAATATTTACTCGTCCCTTCAGTTAAGTTTATAAAAATGCTCGCAGTGACAAGCCACGATAAGAGAATAGAAAAACATGACAGGGAGAAGATGGCTCTAATGCTTACTGCCTTTATTTGAAAGGAAGAAACCGGAAATTCCCACGGGTAGTAGATTAGTATAAATGTATGACAGACGTATTGCAGGAAAGAGCACCGGCAGTGGAATAATATGTCGTGCAAATGATTTTAATAAGAGATGAATTATTTATCAATCACTTTAGTTCAAGGTGAAGAAGGGACGAAACATTGTAATGTGGCTAATAATGATGTGCTTTATGGTCATAGTCATCATGAAACTAAAAAATAGTCTCATTTCCTCAAGTTTAAAATTTTGCCTTTATTCGTTTAACTTTCGAATTAAAATGTGTTTCTGAAGAGTAATCAGTGACTAATGTATTGAATATGAATCCCTGAACCACTATTCTGTTGTCCTCCTCTGCTGTACTTGAGATTGACTGTTGTTCTTCCAAAGTATGGACATCGAAATAGAGAATATACGGCTACAACAATGAATGTGACCGCCAAAGCTGCAAGCTGCAGCGTCAAAATGTATCCAAGCAAAGTTATAGCGGTTAGTATCAGGGATATTAGGAAATCGAAAATGGAAATGGTGAACAGAGCTGCTATATCCAGCATTTTAGAGATCAGGAAGATGAAGGCGATAAAGATTCCGTAAACAATGGTAGGGACTGCTGCCATTAGGAGAGTGCTCAATAAATAACCACATACTATAAGCAGAAGTCCTGCTGCAAGCATAACAACCTTCAGAGTAATAAGGCAGGCTAGTAGTAGGCCAGGATGACTTAGATTCAAATTGTTTAAAGTGAGACAACCGATCATGATGTTAGTGATCGTTTTTACTTTTCAGGTTTTTGGCTTTCCAATCTAGGTTTGATGCTTACAGCGAGAGAGAGAGACGTTTATGTTTAGAGACGAAAATAACAAAAGGGCAGAAACAATATAAAAGTCGCATGAAAAACAGAATTTTCTCATAATTTTGCATTCTACTCTACAGTAAAACTGAAAAAAGTAAAATTCCCATGAAAAGTAACTACAGTGAAGTGAGCTGCTTGATAACTGCAGGTGAATTTTTTTTATCATTATAAACTGATTTTTTATTTGAGTAAACTTCAGTGACATTCCTTTTGATTTTAATCGACCTTTTTTTGCTTTTATGAAATTACAGTTATACATTTTATGGCAAGTTTTATGCATATACAGACTGCATATAAGCATCCTCCTGTTCCCTCCTCCCATTTCCAGAAACATTTTGCGCTGCTGTCTGTCACCCGCAGGTTTTACCTGTCCAATAAGCACAATCATTGCAGTGCACTGTAAGCATATACCCTGTAATTTAAGCATTTAAGTCAAACCAGCTATTTTTTCACTTTCTCTTCTATTTAGTCCACCCATTCAACAACCAACCAAGCATGCAGGTAATTTTACTCTGTTCCAAAACACCACGAATAAAAAAATCCATGCTTGTATGTTTCACTTTGCATGGCTTTGTCGCTTTTTAGTGCGTCCCATCGCTCCATGTTCCACCTTTTATTCAGCTGACCTCTTGCATTTTTCTCGCAGTTTTCACATTCATGTCGACCGTGTCGTGTGTGTAGGTAGTCGATATAGTCAAGCCAGTAAACCAGACCAGACCAGAGAAAGCACCGCTTATAAAGTTAAGCCACGTTCTTTTTAGGCTGCATTGCATAGCTTTAAGCATTTTCTTTTCTTTATACATATAAGTTTTTGTCACCATCGTCATCATGATAATATCAACCGTTCTCATTACTGCTGTTGTGGTTGTTGTGTTGCACTCCACTCCAACCAGACCAGGTTGACAATTCTGATCCAATTCCAAAAGTGCATTGTATTCATTCATTCAGTCATTTACTTATTGTTGGAAATGAAAACGGGAAAAGTGCACTTGAAGCAGTAAGATAGACATATATATAAATGCAGAAGTATATTCCTCCTTAAGAGCAGGAAAAGACCTCAATTTACCACCGAGTACAAAGAAGTATTTGTATTCAATAAACAAATCAACTCTACGCACTTATATCGTCGATCGATTGAAACCACCTAATGAGAATATGACTTTCCGTTTGGTGACTCCGATTTCCATCTCAAATACAGGAAAAGAGAAATCAAATAATGGGATGCTAAACCAGAAACCGCTCATTCCTCAGAAAAAAATTGTTTACTGGCTGCCGCTGTGTAGTGAATTAAATAAGTGCACCTCTAGTCATCTACTACCAGTACACAAATATGTAATGTAGATCTATATAATAGATCCCATTTCAGCGATTATTTTGGCTGGTTCTTTTTTTCAAGTGATTCAACAACCCAACCATTTTCTGATTTCTATAATATACTGCCTTAATCCAATCAAGATCATCTTCCCATTTCCACTTGATTTTTTTACCCGCCTAGCGGCCATAATAAGTCGGTATATATATATTTGTGGCCGTTATGGTTGCTAGTTGAGCTTGACATATCATTGGACGAGTGGGACCGTAAAAGTAGCAAAAAAATGTGTGTGCATTTGTGTGTATCAAATATATACAAAGCATGATAGCTTGTGTGTGTGTCTACATAACATTTAAGTGGAGCTCATTTGGTCGATACCAGAACAGAACCAGAATATTAATGTGAATACCCACCACACAAAGAAATTTACCATTATTTTGTGATGATATTATTATTATTGTGAAATGCCATCGGAAAAATGAGTAAATCGATCGTAAACGGGGCGGAAGAAGAAGAAGAAAAAAAAGCTATGCAGTCTGCCTAACTGCTAGTAAATACACGAACTAACCAATTACTCTAATTTCTATTTTTAAATAAAACCAAGTCAATGCAATTGCTAGTTTTTGTGGTGAAAGCGGTTGCATATTGCCTTGCTATCTTATACAAGTTGAGTATATCGGCCTAGAAAAATTGACTGTAATTTGCAACCGAGAAATTTTGCGACCGAGCAAACCGGATGCAAAAAAAAATACTAATAAAAAGTAAAGCATAAAGTTCTGCCTGTAAAAATATTGCAGTAGAGTTATGCAAAAAATCGACAATGTTTACACAGGCAGGAGAGGATTATTAGAGACACCTACATAGACGCTCGTGTTGGAAGTAAAATCCAATATTCTCAAAACAATTTGTCAATGGTCTTCTTAACCCATATCGATAATATATCTAGGGGTCAAATTGACATAAAATAGTAAGAAAAAACATGATGTACATGCATAGTACTTTTATACTTAATCTCGTTAGCAAAAATCTAGATTATCCCTAACCATTATTTATAGACTGTCAATCGACAATGTGAACAAGCAGAAACGGACATTAAGTACCAACGAGACGTGAGACGTATACTGTGCTTCATGGGGTTTTGCAGAATTGTCAAACTGTTCTTAATGGCAGTTTCGTGTCAAGTGTCAAAAAGTGTGTCTTTCTTTCTTTTTATCCATGTTCAATTTTCACTCTCCAAGTAGAGAGCTGCACTGACATGACACTATTTTATCTGAACTCAGAAAACACAGTAAAGTTTGTAAACATTTTTTGCTGATAGTAATTTGTACTTGTACAAATCAATTTGAATAATAATATGAATAATGCATTCATCAATCAACCAGCAATTAAGCCACTTTTAAATCAACATACAACCTGTCCAAAATGTCCTGCTAGTTTTGTCTGCCATAAAAACAAGTCCTTACTCCGGTCTACTTTCTGGAGGAAAAAAACACATCAAATGAAACGATATTTTCAACTTTTTCGTCTTCGTAAACCGTTACAAACGGTAATATGCATGATCTGCATATACATGGGCGGGCATGTAGGTGCTTACATAAACAGAAACAAAATTTCATCGTCACTTTAGAACAAATGAACGAGTATAGCACACTAAAGCAAGCGGACATATGTATTAGTTGGTACGTACATTAATATAACTCCAATTAAGGTTGTCAGATTACATAAAAAAGTAGGTGCTGCAAAATAAATTTTAAAAAAACATACAAAAGGTTGAAATAAAAGTTGTTGGACTAAAAATACAAAGAGGAACAAGTGGATTTAAGTTATTTGATGCTGATTGTGTGACTTTAAAAGACACTAGTAGGAACTCGAAATAAACTAGCCTACAAATACGTACCTTTGTGCCTATGTATGGTGCTTTACCATTTTAACACTAAGAATAGTTACATTTGAAAGGGCACTGATGTATTCCATGAAATATTGATTGTGCCGTTTTTATAATAAATATATTCTTCGGTTACCTCCACTTCCATTAGCTTTCATGCACCTACCTATTAATGCCAGTCAACCAAACCAGATTATTAGGAAAGATTGGAATGTGAAAGAACCGTAATAAACAGGAATGACGACAACGATGCAAAAAGAAGTGAAGAGGAAAAGAATAAACAGCAAACAAGACATCAGCCCAGCAGCAGGCCACAATAACGAAACAGGAAGCAAAAGAATGCAATTCCATTGCTACTGAATATTATTATTTCTGGTTTTCTTCTCGTCATAATAGAAAGGAGATAAGCTGATGAAAAGAAAGAAAGAAAGAAGGACCATGCAATCGTATATGTATGCATGCATGCTCAGTTCCGCCGCAATCGTTTATACAAAAAAAATGTTGTAGTAAAGCTGTGGTTTTTTTTCGGTTAAGTTGAAAAAGGAAGAGAAAAAAAAGAAGCAAAAAGAAAGTAACAGGAAAATGGGTCGACATCGGCAGGAGTGGATTTTTTTTCTGGCACTGTTTAATAGAATAACAGTTGAAGCTGTTGTTATTGTACATTTACATTAGGAAAAGTGTAAAAAAACCGACTAGTAGTAGTAAAGTCAAGATAAACTAAAATACTTATTATTGACCACAACTTTTATGCATGGCATTATATGCATAATAATGATGCATGCATACATATGTACGACATGTTATTCAGTCAGACGAAACCGCGTCATAGGCAGTAATACTCCAGCTCCAGTAGTAGTTCCTCCAATCCAGTCTACACAAAAATATGACATGTTGTGTTTTACTTTTACTGGATCCCGTCGGTTTCAAAGTGAACTATGATGATGAAATGTGTGCATGCATGCCTTGTGGCAGTGGCTGGCTACCGCTGTTAGAAAGGTCGTAGTAACAGGAATACTATAATAATAATAATAACTGAAGTACTTACTTATCTGCTACCTCTGTGCTTACTTTCTTTTCTCTCTCTCTCCTACTTATTTTTTTACTCTTCACTGCTTTTCCTTTTCTGGAGCTGCTTAAAAAAACGTGCAACGTAGAAATGTATAACTACTAATCTAACACGGAATAGAGTGACGAAGAATGAAAAAATGAGACATGAGTCAAGAACGGTTCCAGTCAGAGACAGGGCAGACTATCGACGACAACTGCTGCTCACTCTTCTTTGGAAACTCTTCCCCACTTTTTTATACTGTTAATCCACGTTCCGGTATATCTCTCAGACATCAAGAACAACTTGGGGCGCCCTCGATTTTGAAATCCTTTCGGGATCTGCCTGGTTGCACGCGATTGTAAGTATAATATCATTCTGAAAACAAAGAATATTTTTTTTGTGTATATTAATCTCTCTTTGTGAAGAAGGAAGCTAACAAAAATATGCATATATGAAAAAAATTATGTTGACATGTAAGAAGATAAAGTTAGGTGTACCCCTTACATAAAATTGAATGTAAAATTTAGGTTTATTATAGAGAGGGTG
>JAHZMZ010001375.1:0-15040 GCA_027743805.1 Lepidocyrtoides sp. E14 | reverse complement strand
GGAGTCATACAGTAGTCGTAACTCAAAACATATTGAGCGACAAGACAAAAGGATGCAATGCAATGTAATAAACTCGCCACCTTATGGTTTTCCATTCAAGAGAATTAGAGATCATATTTTACATATTTGACATTGTTTATATATTCGGAAATAAAAGTATGCTAAATGAATCTTTCAAACACAATGGACTCATTTTGCTGCATTACACTGTCCTTTTAGCATGCATTAGGAAATGGCGAATTTTTATTGATTCGCACTTCGTAAAGACATTTTTAAATTATTTTCACTTGCGACTTGTATTTTCTTTATAAATAACATTACATACTAACACTCAATCAATGATTGTATACTTTTAAACTAGCTTTTAAAATAATTTTTGACTTGCTTAAATTACTGAATAACCTTCGAATGGTTTTATTTTGCGATTTGATTGCACTCAAACAAAAACTATGGACTAAACTTGACTACATGACATATTTGAAAAGGGTTTACTTTACAGTCTTCTAAACAAATATACTTTTGTCTTCACTACAAATACCATTTTACAATGGTGGAATACGTATATAGGAGGAGGAATATAGATCTTGCTGCAACTATTTTGGCAACAAAAATATGACTAGTAATTTTGATGTTATGCATGACTTTTTCTACTTTTCATCAATTAGCTCTCTAGGAAAAAATGGCATCAGCTTAACTTTGGCGGTTTGTACTATTTCATTTTTACTAAAATCCAACGACAGCATACAGGAGGCGAAAATTTACAAAGAAGTACAGCAAAAGCAAATTTGTTCAAGGTTTAAATACTCTTAAATTGTCTCTAATCGTACTCCTAAATGTTTGCAAATCACAGTAAATGTGCCAATTATTGCCAAATATGTTAAAATTAAGTTTAAGCTCTTGTATATCTTATATAATATACACTGAATGATGCGTTCACCAACTTGCGTGATAAGATTTAAGCTGTCAAAATAAGCACCTTTACCTCATCATTCAAGTAACTGAACTTTGAATAGATTAAACCCGAAATTATTACACCAAGTCACCACTTTGATCAACTTGACTTGGACAGTAACTGAAATACTGAAAGTCTAAATAAATAAACTATTATCGTACACAATAATAACAACAAGATTGACAACAATCAACGTTTTAACATGATTTTCAGATCCAAAATGTTAACAACAATGCAACGGATAACAAGAACACGCATATTGTATTATTTAACAAGGTAAAGATACAATTTTTAACGATAAATAAACTTTATAATGGTCTGGTACTCAAGAAATCAGTATTGAAAAACAACACAGTAACCGTAATGTCATCTCTAAATAATCTCACAGCGTCCTCAGGTAAAGTTAGTAGCTGACTTATTCTTTCGTGATCAACTCCGTGCTCAGTTCCGCCCAAAGCATGACGTATTAAATGGGTTGCCGCATTAGCATCTGTCGGCTTCAACTTGAAAGATTCCATGCGTGTCATGAGAGTCTTGTGAATTTCATTTAATTTCATTGTCTGATTTTCCGGCAGGAAGAATGGTTTTAAAACAGTATGTACTTTCGAACTTCATCCGTCGCCCATTTAAACCTGAAAATATGACATTAAAACATGTATTTATGTTTATTTCATACCTTTACCCTTGTGTTTACGTTAATTGACTGATGGTGACATTCATACATAAGTGTACAAATTTGTTACCTGACATCCCCAAAGGCACGTAATGGAGCAAGTTGTCCTAATAATCGATCATTACGTATTACCGTATCTCTTTCTGCATCAGGATGCTCCGAAACGATTCTCAACACTTCCCCGGCATTTTCGGTGTTATGTTCCGTACTTAATGGCTGAGCAACCCAAGTTTCTGACTCGCTGTTCCAAACTCCCAATACAGCTCGACAATCCCCACAACTTGCTACGTGTAAATGTTCTCGATCAACATGAGCCACACAAGCAACTGCTCCAGACAAGGCAACAGAGAGGGTTTTGGAATACAAACTTTCCAGTTCGTTTAATTGAGCGGACACTAAGCCCATATTTGTTCTACGAGGTTGTGGTCGGTCTAGCTTAGCTTCACGCGAAATATCTTCGTCCAAATGAAGGAAGGCATTGACAAGAGCTTTCTCCATTACAAATTCCTCTTCCTGGTGTTCAATCAAGTATTTCAAATATTCCTCGAAACTTTTTATGTACAGATTGAATAAATCCTCCACAACGTCAAAGCGATCATTGTAAGTTTCTAACATCTCGGTGATTATCTTTGTAACTAATTTTTCTTTGGATATCTTTTGGAGAACGTCCTTTGGAAGAAGGGAAGCAGCCGTGTAATCCAAAAGTCGCTTAGCCACTACTTGTCCACATGCTGGGCCTCCATCTTTGTAACTAATTTTTCTTTGGATATCTTTTGGAGAACGTCCTTTGGAAGAAGGGAAGCAGCCGTGTAATCCAAAAGTCGCTTAGCCACTACTTGTCCACATGCTGGACCTCCATGGCCATCGAATACTCCAAAGAGCATACCTGATTATAAAAAGGAAAGGTTTTTTTTTAAATTAAAAATTATTTTACGTATGTACTAACTTGAAAAATATGATTCTGCTTAAAACCCACCTGTAGTAAGCAAGCATCTTGCTTCAGCTCTTGAATCCTCAACTGGTGTATTTGATGATAACTGATTGGTATCAAATGATTTTAATCGATCCAAGGTTTACATCTTCTGTGTGCTCATTGGAGCGCAATATTGACGTTGCCTGCAACAAAACAGTATTTGCATTATAGGTAATGATAAATTACAAGCAATAATAAATACATGTAGTGCAGTTGTGAAACCAGTCCTACCTCATTCGGTGAAAGTCGTGCATATTGTCTAAAAGCTATATAAGTAATCAATCCTTTACTCCTACTAATTTGGCACGCGTTGACTGGAATGAATCCATCATGATAGCTACTGATTCTAGGCGCTCCGCAAAGACATTGTAATATTGTTCTTCTCAAGGCCATAGTTTTTCAGCTGATGATTAATGATAAGCCACGACAAAGAGATAGAGGATGAGAAATAAATCTAAATTCTTTCTACTTGATTTCCTCCCTGGCTCAGCGTCGACTATGATTGTAAATACACTACTCCAAACACCCGATCCCTAAATTTTCACAACTTGATCCGAAACAATGTGCAACGAGATTTTGATGATATTTACACTAAACTTTTCATCTCTGTTTCGGTGTCGAAAGGAGATAGATTGAAGCTTACAAAGCCGTTCATTTTCACTCACTGAATTCATTTTTAACCAACTAATGGAAGTACATTGCACAAAATAAATGAAGATGTTGACTTATAATGAAAATAGTATTCGCTGGAGCGATTTGCTCCAGATTTTACACTTTAGAGTTTCAGAGAAAACGAATGTATTCAGAGAGTAAACTGGTTCCCCGAAAAATCTCCAAAACTTTACTTTTTAATATCACTTATCTTTTTAAGTACACTCGCTCGCTCGCGCATAACTAGAAAAATGAGCTTTCATCGAATTCACATAACCTTGAAAATATTATTGGTGGTTTCGTCTGCCGGTGCACAAACTGGGGCAAAGAGGGCCTAGAATATCACTGGAATTGGAATACTACCAAGAAACTAATGGCAAATGGAGCTACTCATATTATATCTCTTCTCATCTGCTTTCCCCAGTGCAGTGCAGTGTAGTAGTGTAATCCTCTTTTTTACTGCTTCATCTCTGGCTAGCCTCATCGCCTGGCCTGATTTCCCGTTCCATTTCCACTTTCCCTATTCCAACAAACTTCTACTGCTGCATCTCCATTCGCCATCCCATTATGTTCATATATCCCATACACGCCAAACCAAACAACCAATTTTACTTACTCACTTGAATGATCAGCTCAACTCATGGAAATCCCAAAAGTTCCAAATGTAATTTTCCATCCACATTATATACGATCCGATCCCAAAAGTAATGCATTTTTTAACCTTAAACATTAGAATGGAAAAATGAACGGTAGATCAAGTTTACTCCAACTATGCATGCAAAATGTTATGATAACATGACATACTTTTCATAACAAGCTTCAAGTAGTATTCAGGAAAAAATTATGCTGCTTACACTCTAGTGGAAAAGTCAAGGAGAAAAATATGGGAAACAAAAGTTAGTTCCAGCCCAACAAAAACTCTCTCTCGTTTTACTACGGATATGGAAAAGAAGTTTGCGGGAACGTTGTTGAAAATATTTATTTAGTGGCATTTTGTATTCATGAAAATAATGAAAAATAGACAAAAAATTGCAGAATGAACATTAAGTACTATTACTGCTCGTATGAATTATGAATACATATTGTATGCATCGGCAATTTTTGTAGAGTAGCATTTTTTTCATCATCCCTTCGTCATCATGAGAGTTTGTTTTCAATACGGCTCCGAATATATAATACCTGTAAGCCCTGAGAGAGGTTTAAAAATTGATAATGCCGAGTACGTATTCAAGAAAATAAAACTACGTGATGGAAAGCTTTCTGTAGCAGATTATGTATCACTGTATGTTTCACATTGAGTGTAGCAAGTAATAAGGAAATAACAATCAAAAACTCGATAATAATAGATAATTGATGTATGCAAATGTCATTTTTAAAATGGGTGGGTAGCTGTAACAGCAAGAAGAGTGACAGATAAGTGTATACTCAGTAGCAAATGTTTGGCTGAGATTTCTAGAAAACTTGACAGTCATGCAAAATAACTACGTTTTTTTATATAAATAAAGGGTCGGTATTTTTTACATTTTCAGGTGACTGCACAGACAATTACAACTTATGCATGCATGTATGTACTCATCCACCGAAATGCATGGTAAAATCTAAGAAACAAGTCTAACGTACATTCAATTCTTGATATTTAATGCATTTTTGTCTTTCAAGACGATTGTTGTCTAAATTTTGAATGAATATTTTCCTTTTATTTATGAAGTAAATGCGGAAACTCTTGGAAAATGAAAGTGCACTTTTGCAGATGCATCGCAATTGTACTGTAGTCCATGCTTCCTTAACTATCCTACGACGAAACATAGCTCATTGAATGTAGCACGACAAATATATTTATTAAAAATAATTTGTAGTAAAATCTATCACTCAGTTTTAGTTTATTCAATGACACACAAGATTTGCATACACATTGGCTTAAAACTGTGCTTGCATTCGTTCAAAAAATGTTTCAAGTTCCCCAGATTAATAAAATACTTTTTATTGGCTTATTGGTAACATTGTTTTCACCTTTGTCGTTTGCTCAAGATCTACAAGTAAGTAAGGACTTGAAATTTTATTTTTTTTACGTAAAACTATTGGTGATTTGGATTTTTTATTTTTTTGTGAGTAGATAGATATTTTCGTGACATATCAATCCGATGTCAGCATTTTTCCTGAGAACATGACTTTCTGGAAGGGGGGATGATTCCAATAACTGGATTGTAGTCCAATCTCCGTAAAGTTCTGCCATGTCGCTTTCACTAACGCATTTGGGGCCTCTTCCGTCCGATTTAGACTTGTCGTAAATTACTGTTCGCAGTAAATATTTGAAGTCGCTATCTGCAAAAGAAATAGCATATTATGGTCGGGAGTAGGAAGTACATGCAAGGTTAGTAAGAATAGGTATATGAGTTCTTAGATGGCGTGAGAAATAGATGTATAAAGTTAATATTAAACTTAAGTACATTGATTCAATCCATTTATTAAAACGCTTCGTTGCATTGCAGATTTATAGAGTGGTCTACATTGCTCATCAATAGCCGTTAAGGATCCTTTATCCCAAACATAATCAAATCTCCGTAAAGTTCTGCCATGTCACTTTCACTAACGCATTTGGGGCCTCTTCCGTCCGATTTAGACTTGTCGTAAATTACTGTTCGCAGTAGATATTTGAAGTCGCTATCTGCAAAAGAAATATAGCATATTATGGTCCTGATGGTTCACAAGGTTGGTAAGAATATATATGTGTTCTTAGATGGCATGAGTACTAATGTCAACGCTTCGTTGCATTGCAGATTTATAGAGTGGTCTACATTGCTCATCAATAGCCGTTAAGGATCCTTTATCCCAAACATAATCAAAAGGCCCCCACTTCTCAATCGGACATGTGAACAAATCTCCAAAATAGATTTGAATCCTTCCATCCGGTGACTTGTACACCGACTCTTGTTCATTAAACTTCAAGTGAAAGTTATTTTCATCGCTCAACGTTTCGATCGCCTTACTCACACCTTCAACTCCAAAGACATGGTAGCCCAAGCTAAGAATGTAAGCAATATCTAGGGATTTTCCACACAGCGGAATGAAAAATTTTCGTGGTGTGCTACCAGGTCGAGCTGCCTATATCGGTCAAAAAAAGAAAGGAGCAATAGTCGATCGCTGCTCTATCGTATTATTGTAAGAAAAGTGAAAAAATGGCTGAAGAAAAAAGTTATAAAAAGCATTCACAATACACACACAAATAGCCATGCTATGCTATATTCAGCGCTTATTCTATTTTATCCTTTAATATGAATACCTTGTCTTGTTCACTTAGAGCTGCGAGATGCTTAACAAGAAACGGATCCACTTCACTCTTATGCCATCTCAACTGGTTTTCCTCCCATCGCTTGTTCCATTTCTCCATGATGCAGGGTTTGGTTGCAAGAGTTGAGGAGCAAGAGTAAAAGCAATTCCCAAAGATGCCAGTCCAGTAGTAAAAATGGGGGATGTGTGAGTTTCTGTTTTTGCAAAGAAGTATTATGCTAGGTAATGCTAATATATGACACTGCAGTTGCATGAAACTTTGCACTTTCGGTCTCCTCTGAGAATTGGTGACTCACATTAACAACCAGACAAGTCAATCGTTCACGGAAATTGTGCGTGGGGCTGTTTTATGTTGTGTAGGTTTGCCGTATACCTATTCGTGTGTAAAATGGTCAATATTATTAGGCTGTGTGTATTATATCTCTGTATTCCTTTATTCCCACGTAATTAATCCCTGTATTAAAATGTAAGCGGAAGAAATGTAGTTTATTTGTTATATTCCTATTTATGTCTTTAAAACAATTGACACTTATGTAACAGAATGTGATGATTGTAAATTACAAATCACAATAAATCAACTTGATTTAATTGTTGTGTTTCTTCTTTTGTGTGTTTCTCACCTGAACTGCTTAGTTTAAAAAATGCTATTCCCTCCTTTAACTACTTACATCCTGGAGCAAATCGAGTATTGGGATCTAATACCAATGAATTTTTAAGCTAATTTAACAAAATATTGACAGCATTAATTTATTATCCATTATCCGTTATCCATTAATTTTTTTAACTACTACAAAAAATTTCTCATGAAAATGTTTATCACCAAAGTTGGTATTATTTCATATGTTCATAGTATACATCCACTTACATAGTACTATATATTCAAAGATCATCTTTGAAAGATGTATAAATTTTGATGAGTTACGTCTGAAATATGATGGTAGGGTTATGGGGCATTGTGCAATTTAGAAATGGCTGAGAAAATCGCAAATTAAAACGGCATGTGTGTAAATGCTTTCACTTCATTTGTAGTAAATATCACCTACTTGCCAATAACTATTGCTAGCTAATTGATGAATAAAGTTGCATGTTTTTTTACAATAGATTAAACTTTTTAAACGATTTTGGAGACTACTTGTCTAGCTTTTCATTACTAGCTTGTGGCAGTTTGAGTTTAGATGAAGTTTAATAGGATTTCCCAAGCATGTAACAACTAGGTATGAATGAACCCTTAGTGAAATTTGGAAAGCAGCATTAGTGTGCAGGCAAGTCTTACATTTCCCCTGTTAAATTTCACACTTTATACAGCTGTCACCAACCATACGTCACGTTTCACCTTATGGTTGCTTCTAGTAAGTCAACTTTCTTTGCTATTTTTTATAGAAGTATACAACACGAGACTTAAGAACTCTTTTCTCCAACGGCAAATAGAATTTTTTCGCAACAGGCAAACTGTGCTAAACAGGTAAGTTATGATTTTTTATGATAATATCCTCTGTTTTTTCGTAGTCAACAGGTTTAGCTTTAACATTTTGTTACGTTGAAAAGTGAACCAATATGTCTAGTCAGTCATTAATCTGAAAGTTTCACAGTTGAACAAACCAAAACAACCTTGAAGCATCAATAAAATAAATACTTCTGCGTTTTCTCCGAAACTAATTACAGATTTGACACTGACACTACTTAACGCTCCCTTTTACATAATATGTAATGCCAGAAATCTCAAGAACATTGGCGTTTTACTGGTTTGCTATTTACCTTTATTATGCCTTTAAAATACTTTATTTTCTCTACAAATTGTAGGAAACAATTGAGTGCATCTATCGTCGGCTCTCTTACAATCTCGTTTTCACCTGTACCTGTGCCCAAAGTGTTGTTCAGTTTTTATTCTTTGTTTCACGTCGTTTCATTTCCACGGCTTTCTTCTTGTCCTCCTTTTACCCCAATATATCTATCCACTCCTCAATTTTAGAATAGTCTATTTCTAGCTAGATGTATATTATCCGTTATCCATTGCCCATGTCATATAAATTCTTTTCCAGAAAATATCTAGCATACGCCACCAATACCAATGGCGCTTGAATCAGCTACATTATGCTACTTGCTGACAAGCCCACAAAATCGCATAATATTGCGAAAGATGTTCCCTTCCCTTTCTGTACCCTATCTTCATATAACGGAAATCCTTTTGAGCTACAGCTACAACCATGCATATATAACTTTGTCTATACTTCTTGTCTTCTCGCTATCTCCCAAATAAAATGGTCATTTCTTTTCCTTCTCTTCACTCTGAAACACCCTTTTCCTCCTCATCGTCACCACCACCAACGTGGAAGGGCTTTGTTGTGTGCATTACCGTTACTACTATTAAGCACATTATATTATATCCGAGCAAAAGTCTAACCTTTTTCTTTTCAGCTTCTTTGTTGCCTTCTTTGCCCTTAGTGCCACCACCACTACCGCTACCATGCACCGTCATCGCTCTTCCTTCCTTCTTATTTCCCTGTTTGAGAACTTATAAAAGTACACATATCTCTAGATACTACGAGGACGAGGATTCCATCATGTTCATTTCATGATGCACAAAACATCCTAAGAAGAACCTTTCGACGACGAGGAAGAAGAAGTGGAAGCATTTATTATTATGTTTCTTCCAGAGGTCTTACGTGGCCGACGGTTACGACGACTCATACAGTTCCCAAAAAAAGCAGCAGACGCTTTTACTCCACTTTTATATATTTCTCACAATCAGGAGTGGTGGTAGCAGTTGCCATCGTCGTCGTTGTCGTTGTTGTTGCAAGAGAGAAGAGAGAGAGAGAGGCTTGGCAGTTTTACTTGTTTTTACTGCTCCATTTTCTTTCTTTCTATAAAACTGATCATCATGTAGGCATGCAAGCTTACAACTTGTCCTGCCTTGATATATGTATGTAATGCAGATATATTCAATTTTTTTGTATGTTGTTGTGCAAGAAGAAAAAAAGGTGAGCTCTCCTCTCTCTCTCTCAAGACTTGATATGAGGGGTGGTTGGTGTTGTTTTGTAGCGTTGGTGGTAGTGGTGGCGTATCTCCACTATTTTTTCTCTTCTTGTGTTTTATTTGGACGAAGGAAACTACAAATCCAAAATGCTAAAACATACATTGTAGTATTTATGAGAAAAAAATGGATTTTGTTGTAGGCAATGTCTAGCTCTTTGTTCCTTGAACTACAACAAGCATTCAAATGCATAATATGAGTTTATGCCACTTTTTGGTCGTTCTTCTTCTGTGACTGCAGCTGCCGCTGCTAGTTCTGCTGCTGAGGCCGTTATATAAATATGTGTTCCATGCACTCATACATACCATGAAAATTTGTATGATAATAATATTATGTGTGGGGAGTTGGTACACAATACAAAACACACATATATTTATTGCAAGCTTCCAACTTTTTTTTTACGGCTCCTGTAATGATATTAACCCTCCTCCTGCTTTTTCTGTTAAAACATATCACACACTTTTTTTTGTATGTGTACTTATGTGTGTGCATTACATTGTACATTTTATGATTTTTAATATCATGAATCTTTTATACCACGACGAAAGTACAATATTTCGTACACGGTGAACGGGTGTTGGTGATGGTGGTGGCGTTCTTTATAAAACTTTATATACGATCCCACCTCGATCCATATCATGCATGCATAATAGTTTTATAAGGAATTCAGAGGAAAGAAGGAAAAAAAGACGCGATGTTGTATGGCGTTGTATTTTACGTCAGCGTTTTTTTTTTGTTCATCATGCATGCATAATAGTTTTATAAGGAATTCAGAGGAAAGAAGGAAAAAAAGACGCGATGTTGTATGGCGTTGTATTTTACGTCAGCGTTTTTTTGTTCAATTTGAATCATGCATTCACAATTCACACGACATGCAAGTCTGAACATATTTATATGAGTATACTACTGCGGCGAGAGAGTAGAGAAAGAACGAAAGAGAGAAGAGAGAGAGAGAGAGAAGTAAAAAGGCAACATGGAATTACATGAACGCATCGATAGAGGTACGATATTTCTTACAAAAATATAACTTTGTTCATATAACTCATTCAGTAATTCCATCATTATCATCAGAGTAACTTCTCTTTCTTGCGGAAAATCTTTATGAATATAGTTTATCCATCCATTCAATATCAATATCTAACCAGATCCGGACAAGGTATGTTTGTGCATGCTTGTGTGTGTAATACTCATTACTATTTTTTTTGCTAGTAGTCATCTTCATCATCATGATCGTATGAAAACGCACACAAAGTAAAATGAATAGTTTACTTGATGCTACTACTACTGCTACTACGATATAGAGTTTGTTAGTTGTTTAATTGTGATGATGACGATGGGCAATGGAGAAAAAAAAACAAGCTCTTCTTCTTCTTCAAGANCATCTTCATCATCATGATCGTATGAAAACGCACACAAAGTAAAATGAATAGTTTACTTGATGCTACTACTACTGCTACTATGATATAGAGTTTGTTAGTTGTTTGTGATGATGACGATGGGCAATGGAGAAAAAAAACAAGCTCTTCTTCTTCTTGAAGAAGAAGAAGACGACGAAGAGGAAAAGGCGATAAAAGACGGGTTTGTTGTTTGCGATTGCGATGGTGGATGGTGATGCGGCCTTTTGTGTACGTACGTACTATCTATCTCCGTTTGGTTCACACACTTTCTGTGCTCATCGCTCATATAACAATCTGTGTGTAGATATATAGATAAATAGATAAATATATATGTATGCATACAAAAATATTATTGTTCCATTATAGTGAGCAGAAGCCAAGCCACTGTAAGTAAGCAGCAGCAGCACCACCACCAGAAAACTACTAGAAGACATTAGTAGTCACCCACAAAACCATTATAATATTTTTTTCCTCTCTATAGAATACTTGTAGTCTCAGTCGGTATCGCGTATATTTTTATAATGAATATATAATCTCTTTTATATATATATGTGTGTATGTAGTGTGTGGATAATAGATGCACTGCACATAATATACCAGACTTAATGTAATGCGATGTTGAAGAAGAAAAAAAAACTCTTTTTGATGTGCATGTAAGTGGTACTTTATATAATATATCGGCAACAGAAACGGTGGTCGTCATGATGTAGTATAAAAACAGGAGAAAAAAGAGGACGCTGACGCTACTCACACAAATCTCCATTTCTATTGCTGTATAGGAAGGTATAAAAGCGTGAATGTGATGTTGGAACTAGTTGAAACTCACAGAAAGTAGTAGTAGTGGCAAAAGTATATAAGCTTATTATGTTAGTTTTTTTGTATATGAATGAATGTATGCATTATGAAAGTTGTTTGTTGCGTGTGTGGTGTGGTGTGATGATGATGATGATGATGAGAGAGTTTTATATATGGTAGCAGAATGAGACACAAGATAGCTGTACGGACGAGGAAAAAAGGATTGCACCTTAAAAATGCAAGTTCCGATTGAGCTAGCAACAGGATTGATGCAATTTCCCATTTTCTTCTCTCTGAGAGACGTAAAAAGACGATGGATGAGATGAAGAACAAAGTGGAGCGAGAGAGTGCGAGTTAAGTGCTGAAAATATTATAGAGAGATGGTGAAAGAGAAGGAAAGAGTAAAAGTTGATAAGTATATAATAGCATTAAAGGGTTAAGTATAAGATTGTGTAAATGAAAGTAATAAAATATCATGATCATGACATCGATATGGATGGCCTTTTCATTATGTGAAAGACAAAAGGTTAATTAGGCACGTACATAAATGTCTGCAAACAAAACTATCTTCTTTCTCTATCTATGCAAAAAAAAACTTAATAGATATAAAATATGAATGAGAGCATTATGATGACACAATGACTTCAGGTTCTGATTTCACCATCATTCCTCCGTCATATGGCGTACGACGAGACATTTATTTTTTGCTGTTCAGTCTCCTTCGGAAACAAACATTAATTTCTTGGGCTCAGCGTTCATGGCTGCATTTACCGATTCAAGGTGATGATTTGTTGGTTTGGTGGAACTAGACTTTCGGGTTTTAAATGAAAACTTATGAGATGGGGACGACGTTGTAGACTGGTGAAAGTTTCTGTGTCCTTGAAGGCTGCAGAGAAAAGAACATGCATATAAACTATATGAGTATTACGCAAGCTTCTATTTCTTTTTTAGTAATTGAAATGCATTTGAAAATGTATAGAAAAATTGATGTCTTTACTGTAAACTTAATTCTGCATTTGCCGGGGCCACCACTACCGGAAGTTTTCTCAGCGTATCTGGACAATCCACCAAAAAGAAATCTTCCACTGTATAATGGCTTGCCTTAAGAAACTTTTTCATTCTCCCCACTCTAACCTTACTTGTCAGCACGGCATCATAAGAAACAGCACAAACGCTGTTCAAAGGACTATCCTTAATGTAATTGTAGCTCAGCCTGACCATCAATATTATATCCCAAATTTCCTCTACAAGCAGTTCCCCAAACTTTAATACATAATTATAATGACTGGCCACTTCACTCAAGAGAGCTTCTAAAATAGCTCGATCCTCACCATCCAAACTGTTATTAGATTTGCGAAGAATAGCTTTCACTTCATTTCTCATCTGTTGCACGTGAGGAACTAACGTAGGAGAGAATATCGCCAGTGGGCTTAATCGTACACCTCCACCTGCCTTCATTGCTCTTATTGGTCGTTTTAAAAGCCCTTTGAGCTCCTTAAGAGTATCGGCCAGCTCCTGCAACCCTTTCGTTACGACATCCACCTTATCAGAGTCCGTTAATGACTTGAACCTTGTCCAAACTTGACAATCTTTTCGTACATAAATTAAAAGTTTACTAAAATCTTCCACTTTATTCCCACACAACATGGTATTATCCGGTTTGATATCCAGTCTCAAAATTTTTTTTTCTGCACGCGGCCGTGTAATTTTCTTATACTGGAGAAGATCTCCCATTTGTTCCACTAAGGCATGATTTTGAGCAAGCACTTTAAGTGGCTCAAAAAATGACTGGAGGGACACACCAAGATTTTCTGCCTGTAGAAGAAGTTCCTCCAGTCTGTAGCGGATATGCCTTGCAGAGTCTTTATTTGTCGTATCCACCTCACTAACAATGAAGCACATGAGCCAAATGTAGTTCATCAAATAGTTTCTCTCTACAGCGACTCGATGTTGACCTCCAGGCAAGTCTATCCAACGCAATGTTTTGAATACTTGCTCAAAAGTGCGTTGAATATAGTGTCGATAAGCCCTTATCTTTTTCACTCTCATGTAACATTTTGCGTATGGATTGCAAAGGATAGATAGGCACTTGTATTGGTAGCGACTTACATCGATTACATATTCGTTATCTGATTCCTCAGTGTTTATAGCATTAGGGTTGCGGAGGCGTAGACCGGTGTGATGACTTCTGTACCAATGTATTAATGTTTCAGGAGACGCACTCAGTTTTGCAGTCGACACTTTACTCGTTCTAGAGCTAAAACTTTGGCCAACACTCTGTCCCCGACGATTTACAGAATAGAATGATTCTGATATCATTGTGGAAGACTTCCGGTCCATCTTGATGAAGAAACAGATACGGTATTTACTATAAATAATAATAAAATGCAGATTTGTGTACGTTCTTATATAAAAAAAGCATAACTCTTTTACATAAAAATTTCTCTAATCCTATTCATAATCTCACGGTGATTTCTCTTTTCATGTGTTTTCCTTATCATGCACTGTCATCCATGGAACACACAACACTTATCATACTTTCTCCCTTAGAAGAACGTATTGTTTTTCTAAGCTTTCTCCAGTTACCGTTAGTTGACATGTAGACAAGGGGGAAACGTACATATACTGAAAGGTGGACAAAATTTCACATGGCCTATCCAACGAGTGACAAAAGAAAACGAGAGGACAACAGTGCTGTAATCCAAGTTTGTCCAGAATTTCTCCACGCAAATAGGTTATCAGCCACCATGTCTCAACAATTTCATGCAAATAATCAAACAATTATCATTCACTTACACAATGACATTGCATCGTATGCATGCAAACTTATCATATCATATCATATTGTCGCCATTTTTCATTTTCCCGTATGCTTGGTTTCATCGTGGGAAAAATATCTGTATTATTGCATCATGAACAATGACGGTATGCAATAAAAATTGCATGGTGTGCCTGTGGCATCTGAAAACTAAAATCTGCTAATTTACAATACTGCGTGCTACAAACTTGTACTACTACTGCTATTTATGTATGTATGCATGCATGCATGCATACTAATAAGATAGCGTTTTCCTCTTAAAACCAAAACTAGATAATATTCTGTATCATCATCGCCACTTGAACATAGGTATGCATATCATTATAAATTTTTCCCAGCTATAAAAGCACAAAAGCAGAAAATAATAGGCAAGCATTTTTTGGCTTATAGCCGGCCGGATGCACTTTTCATTCTTTTTCACTTCTCTTTGCTTGCTTCACAGAGAATTTCTGGTTTTATTGC
>JAHZMZ010001374.1:0-16143 GCA_027743805.1 Lepidocyrtoides sp. E14 | reverse complement strand
TTTTGGTGCCGAATCTAACAATAGGATTTTGTATCTACAGTGCTATTTTCATGAAAATTGGTTAAGTCGTCTAATGGTAAGAGGGGATCGAATTCCACGTACGTACGTAAGATAACACAATTAAATATATACATTGATTTTAGCAGATCAGGTAAACTGATTGCTTCGAAAAATCAGGGCGGGGCGGGGCATTGCGAAAATGCGCGATTTGCATTATTGGCAAGATGCCGCAAAATTTGTGTCATTCAAATGAAACGGAAATACCAAGAAGCAAAACTTATTCAATGCACGGCCCCTAATAGTGTAGTTGAGTTCTTGATCCGTATGTTAGTGTCGTGTTCATTCATTTCTTCAGTTTCATAGTTTAGTTGGGAACGAGGAACGAAGAAAGAAGTACAGCAACTTCATACATACATACATTAAGATGCAAAGAAGAAGTGTATCACCCCACCACCACCGCACCATCATCAGCTTGAGTGAGTAGTAGTAGTAGTAGTGGCAATGGACTTGATATGAAAATGAGATGTTTATTCGCAATTTATGGTCATCTCATATTCATACATGTAGTCAGTAATGTTATGTGTATTAATATTAATAAATGATTTTATTGTTTTTGTGTGCTGTTGTGTGATTTGATTACATATTACACTCATCAACATTTCATTACGGTTTTTACTTTAATGCAAGAAGGAACTCAGCTAAACTAATGCTCTGAAGCTATTGCTACTGCTGCGGCAGTCAAAAATAGCCAGAAAGAAAAAAAAAAAAGTATTCGCACTCAGATCACCGTCAATTTGACTATTTTTATCAGTGTGTTGTGTTAGTGGTGTCTTTAAACATTGAATCGATTTCGCAACTAAATTATTTTGAATATTTGTGGAAGGGGCTCGAGCGGATGAAACATCAGTAATTGTCCGATAGGCATGAATACTGTCTAAAAGTTCACCGACAAAGAATGTATAAATCACTAAAAAATCTATTAGTAAAAAAAATAGTGAAGACTAAATGGTTTTAAGCTGATGTTGCAGTGTATACTTACGACGTACAACAGCAAAAGAGAGAAAACGGGAAGAGAAAAAGAAATTGGTGCGGGTCAGGAAGACACAGGTCCTGTGTCAAAAGGATCGAAGGTGGTGGCGGACGGATAAATGAGGCCGACGGCGACGCCTACTGAAGCAGTGGGTTCCTTACCATTATCAACTATTTGCCAACAATAACATGATTTCTTCGTCTTTATAGACGAGGTAGTCGATTAAGTAGTACTGTGAATAAGTTTGTAAAAGTTGGAATTTCAACTCATCCCATTTAATTAGGGATACCGTAGGTGTAAAATTAAATCGTAGGACCCATAACCAGGAGAGTTTCTTACTTTTATGTTGTGTCTGGTAGGCACTTGGCATTTTACATACATGCCTGACTAGTTCAGTCCTTTTAAAAATTGCTGAAACCAAACTGAAGTTAATGAAATTTCTACATCATATTATATCATCCGTCCATAATAGTCAACTGCAGGAAGAATAGTTACATGTTGAGCGTGCCTGAGTAATTGACGGTAATTTTATTTTTCAGAAAGCAGATCGGGGTCCGTATGAGGGAAATTTTAAGGATTCCAGTTTTGAAGGTGACTTCATCTGATTTGTTTGTTTCCACAAATTTCTTCAGTAGGAGTATGTTGAAAAAAGGTCATGCATGAATGGGAAGCTATTTAAATGTTGATAGTGAAAGTGATCAAGCCAATTGATTGAGGAAGACTGAGTGAATGGTTGTGGTTGTAATGCTACATTCCAGAATTGAATTATCCCGATTCTTTTTCTACAAACACAGTGATAATGTGACTGGATTATAACTGGAAAGTGGGAAGACGATAGAATTTGAGACTGACTTGTAATACACAGCGTTCTATCACTGCAAATTTGCATTTTTCCTCATTCTAATTGTGAACGCAGACATCTGAAGTCAGTATATTTCAGATGATATTAGTTTCCTTTTGTGAAATCCAGGTTCAAAAATTTTTTAACAGACGCTTAAGATGTCTACAGTAGCGACTTTATCAGTTGGTGGAACAGAAGCCAACGGGAAAGGAATTCCAGTTACAAAAAACATTGATTTGGAGAAGGAAAATTTGCAGAAATCTTCTGAAAGTTCTGATTTGAACCAGCAAAATGGTGTCAGCAGTGATGGGAAGTCTGACGAGAAAGAGAGTGAAATAGATATTATTTTGAATAACGTTGTGTGCAATTTTAGTGTCCGATGTCATTTGAATCTGAAACAAATCGCCATGAATGGAAATAACGTAGAATTTCATCGAGAAATGGCGGTAATTGCCAGTAACATCACATTTCACAGTTTGGAATTTGCATGTCAAGTATTAACTTTGGCCTATGCATATTGGTTTTTAAATAGATGCTAATCATGAAGTTTAGACGTCCAAACTGTACAGCATCAATATGGTCTACTGGGAAAATAACCATGACTGGGGCAACGACGGAAGCTGATGCCAAAACTGGTGCAAGAAGATGTGCTCGTACCCTCCAAAAATTAGGTTTCAACGTTAAATTCACAAACTACAGGATTGTTAATGTACTTGCCACTTGCACAATGCCTTTCGCTATAAAGATTGCAGATTTTGCACAAGCTTTCCCTAGATTGGCCAGGTACTACTTTTCTACAATATTAATAAGATGTTAAAGTATTTTAAAGTAAAGGAGTTTCAAATGCAGGTGTGAGTAATAAATTAACACATCATAACGTTGCGTTTTCAATGACACATTTTAGTTACGAACCCGAGCTTCACCCAGGAGTAACCTACAAAATGAAAGACATCAGAGCTACCTTAAAAATATTTTCAACGGGAAGTATTACAATCACAGCTCCAAGTGTGGATAGCGTTCAGTCAGCAGTAGAGCACATTTATAGTCTAGTCTTTGCATTCAAAAGAGAGAGACAAGCAGATGACCTTCAGCAGTTTCCTATCTCAGAAAGAAAAAAACGCCGCCGAGAAAAAAGACTGCTTCGAGAACAAACCGCTAATGGAAGTTCTAAATGTCACCATAACGCTCCGCCTCACAAAAGAACGAAATACGATGAAGATTTCATAAACGACGGTGAAGTCGAGGTAAATGACGAAGAAGACGACGAAATGGAAATTGTCAACTTCAAAACCCCTATTGAAGAGTCAGACGAGGAAGCGGAGGAGTTTGATAGTGACGTCAGTCACGATTGAATTTCATCGAATTTTCATGTTTCTCTGCAGCTTTGAAAGATTGCTTGTAAATCTGGACCTGAAAAACTAAACTAGTGTGCATCTTCGTTTATCATCTGAAGGGGTATCAGTATTTACGAGCACCTTCTGCCTTGTTAAAATTACGTAGTAGATAAAAGGCTGCTAAGAATACATATTGTAATCGCCAAGCACAATAATGTATAATTTCGCAAATTTGTTTTTACTATATGCATAAAACATTCAATTTTACTACCACCACTACTTTTCTCAGCCAGTGACCTTGTGGGTCAGTTTTCACTCACAACAATTCTTTAGTCATTTTGTATGTTTAGTTAGTATAGATGCTCAGTTTGTTCAATTGTAACGATGAAGCTGTCGTTACTCTGAAGTAATAATTAACATAAATTCTTGATATTATGTTGTGTAGATTTTGTAAATTATCAGATTTACCTACGAGACTCTCATATAATTAACTAAAGACAGCTTGATATCAAGTTACCTTATTTATTGTTTTTTTTGCTTATTATATGACACTTACAAATGATCGGGAGTTTGTAGAGGACAAAAATGTATTCTGTTGTGTGATAGCTTTAAAACATAACCAGCCGAACACACAGATATAATAACAATAATGTACACTATTACAAATATTCTAGTAATAATAATTATTATTAATTATAATAAAACAAAGTAGGATTCAACCGGACGTATAAATTTTAGTCACGCAGATCTGTAACAACAACACAATAAATAAATTTTTTATGTATGAAATAACTAGAAAATGAAGACGAATGATTAGTTAACTAAATGGCGTTAATGTGTTTGCTCTGTGTCATAATATATTAACGTTTTTTTTTCATTTTTACTGGAATTGCGGAAGTATTTGAAAATATGAGACATTGATTTTAAAATCAAATTAATTTTGGCAGAACTTCTTTTTCTATACACCGTGTATTTACACTACATCGCTCATAAAAATAAAACAAAAACTTTAGTAATTATTTGTTATTATTCACTTTGTAATTATTATCGTTCCGTTATTTATCTTCATTGATATAATTGTTGAATATTATGAAGAAAGGAGTATTTTTTAAATTACTCAATAAAGATTATTATCACTTCTCCGTATAATGACGGAGAACTCACAAAGGCTGCACTTAAAGATTTTCTAATACGTTAATGTAGATGACCATGTTTTGTAATAAGTGTGTTCGTTTTTACTCAGTGAATTGCATCCGAGTGAGTCTGAATGTGGCCTTTAAATAATATTAAATATCCCCAATTACATGTAGTTCCAGTTCACTATTAAAATGTCAAAATTGTGGAATGCTAAGATCAAAATCAATTAAGAAATTATTATTATTGTACACACTAAAAACACCAAACAAAACGTTTCTGTTTGTTAAATATCACTTATTTAAATAGTTTTGAATACATTTCAGAATATTCTATTTACACCTTTATGGGATAAGTCAGTATTTGCTCTTCGTTCTAATGTTATAAGTAATATTATGAGAAAATATGTATTTCTTATAAAATGTCAAAAAATTTTAACTTTCATTGTCGTTAGTTATACGATGCTTTTGTGAATTTTCATTTTTAATTTTCATCCCAAATTAATCCATGATTGATTAATTTGATTAATCAATATAATAATTGCAATAATATAACAACGGCACTTTCTAGACAAACAAAGTGTGCGCGAATATCGATGGAGGAGCTTAATGTTATTATATTTACTATGCATTATTTGAATAAATTGACTATGCAACGCATTTTATTTCCGATGTCTTATGATTTTTTGCGAAGTGAAATTCCACCATGCCAATCCTGATTCCAGCCAATCCTGTCATGAAATCCATAGGGGGCAAATAAAATAATAATTGTAGGTTGGAAGTGTCCAAGTGACCAAATTCCGGCATGAATGTTAGTGATAAAAAATCTCAATTTAAAAAATAAAAAATGGACAATTAAAATTAAATTATATTCGCCCATATTCTAAGACGTTCCCTACTGTAGTTCCTATATGGTAAATTATCAATTTAGGCATGCATATTCTACCTAACATTTTCTCCGATGCTTACTTTTGCACTTTTTCCAAATTTCCAGAGGAAAGGGCCGTTACAGGGGCAAAGTGAGATTTTATTTGAATGAATAGAATATTTTTTATGAAAGCAATAATCGGTTATATTTGAACACTTCAGTGTAACAAAGTAAAGAAAAGAAAGCCACTATGTACTTTGAATTTAAAACATGAAGGATTTCAGAAAAAGATTCCGATTGAAGAAAAGTTCCCAATATTAAAATAATATGGCATTTTCAAGTCGAATGACGATTCCACTTTTTTGTCATGCGACGTATGTAGGTAAATGCATGTAGATCCGTAACTTTAACGTAACATTCCAAAACCGCATTTCTGATGGAATAACGCCAAGGCCCAAGAATATGTATATCAGGGACCCTTATTACAAACCGTTTTCATTTCTCATTATCATTCTTCGTAAAATTTCCCCATGTATTTCTCCATTTAAAAATGTTGCCGGGCAATTCACAAAAATTTATATGGGAAAAATATATGGGAAACTTAATGAAGAATGATAATGAGAAATGAAGACGGTTGGTAATAAAGGCCCCAGTTAATCAGTTTCATTAACAGACTTGTGCGGTGCTCTTGGAGAGAAGGGGACCCTGAACACTATCCATCCCTTCCGTATTCCAATATCTGCATTTGGTTCCCTATGTATGTACATTCCCATTTAAAGTTGTTTCCAAGCGATTTCAAAAATTTTAAATGGGGAAAATACATGGAATTTTTTCAGGATATATGTAAATGCTGAATCTTAGCATGAATGAAGAATGAGGATGAGACATGAAAATTGTGTGGCTTTCCTTTTTTAATAATTGTAAAGTTATGCGCTTTTTACAATGAAATTAATGCAATGCTTCTCTTGTGACTTGTGACGATCCAGTTAGGACTTTCTCTGAAGGTAACTCTGGGGAAAGATTTTTCGGTATAAATTTCATCTCCTTCATTGCTGTCTAGTAGGTAATTGCAGAAAAGAAGGGCGTTCCCGTTTCCGTGTCATCAAAATTATACCTTTTGAAGTGTACCGAATAATAACATGCATAAATCGTCTAGTGTATGAATCATGATAACAAAAAACCACGGCAGATTCAAATTTGATTCAACAAATTCAATCATTGCCAATGAAGATAACGAAAACTGTTTTTCATACCTTCAAGAGTCACTTTACAAAATTTGTGTCACGCTTCATGAACAAAAATAATTCACCAAGGAAGAACTTCAACCAAATACTCAGGCAATAATGTACCCCGCGGAAAATGATAAGCAATATTTTGCTTTTCGTCCTTACCATGAGACATTGAGGATGTTACCTTGGTTATCAATTTCAATGACTTTTAGCAAAAATCAGTTGGATGCAGTTTCAAATGCACCAATGTTTGTATGAAATGCAATTTGGGTTGCATCTGGCTCTCCGACTTTTACTGTGAAATTCAATATTAGGTAGGTTGTGTTTTCTCAACATGGTAACGCGAGCTACACGTGCTAGCTTACGTACAATGTCATTCGTCCACTCCAGAAAGGCTTGTTGGTAGGGTCAATGTTTCAGAAACATATTATGCCCAAAATATGATAAAAACAAAATTAGCAATGCTTTTCCACATAGGGCATCTTAACTGTTGGTGTACTGGTAAGAAAATCCCAGCCGATCCCAAACCCGAAGTCCTGTTTGTGCAAAATGCATTTTGTTAAGTGCGTGGAAATAAATGATTGATGCAAAACTCATCCTCCCTTGCAATTGAACAATATTATTATTATAATATTATGATTTCTGTTTATTATATAAAGTTTTACATTACATTTCATCGCGAGTGCTGTCACTCGATGGTGTTTTTTATTTAGGTACATTTTTAAAACAGGAATTGTGTAAGCTTTTACTTGCTTTCTATATAACGCATTAATATTAAATAATTATTAATTATGGATATATGTATAATATTATGATTATGTTGCATATTATATAGCTAGGTATAAACTCAACAGAAACAAGTCGAACAAAAACGGCATATAATACTTAAATGACACATAGTTACTGAAATGTTACATATAAAAGTTTGAAAAATCACAGATCACAAAAAGAAGTTGACGAATTGCATTAAAAATTCTTGCAATTCAATCAAGAAGAACGAACGACTGGTAGACACCCTGCAATCTGCTTTTTTTTGAGAATCTCTTTCGTTGGGAGACAGGGTGTGATTTCTCGTACTTCACTTAATTAGTCATTAAAGTACAAAATCCTAAAATGAGCTAATAAAAGCGATTTTGCATAATAGAAGATAACTAAAAATAATGTTACGATTGCACAAAAATGTTTTCCCTTGCTCTTCTCAAAACGACTTGGTGTACATATACGTTCATTCGAATCTCACCAATCAATACCAAGAAATTTCAACAACGGTATACAACAATCTGCTGCTACTAACAATCACTGATATTTTTGACAGAATACAGACGATCAGATCTCAACTTGCTTAAATACATACATAGATACTAGAATAGTTTATAAATTTCCAATGTTACAATTTTTCTCATTTTGAGCAATTTTTACATTGATTTACCTTAAACCACGCGTGTAATAAATATAACGAAATAGAATACAAGTGAACTAAACGTAAATAGACAAATAACAGTCCATTTCAGAACTTTTCATATGATGATTTTATGGTGTGTGTTTGTATGTCAGAATATGTAATTAATAATAAGTATACTTAATTATAAATATTTAACTTATATATTTCATTACTACATATCAACATCAGTCTCCGGAATTTAAATTATTAATTCCCTTCCATTTTTTTTCTAAATATTGCCCTTCATGTTGTCGTCACTGTCTAATAAGTATGCATATAAAGTTTTTCTCGTCGTGACCCATGAAACTACTACTTATCTTAGGTTTTGTATTCCACTTGCTTGCACTTATAAATTCACATTTACTACATGTATAATATTTATATATATATATATATTTAATATGTATAAAAAAGGAATAGTTGTATATTGCATATATCCGCAAACTATGTATAATATAGTCAAGCTGAAAAAAAAACGCACTGATTTGATTTTTTTTTTTCTTCTTACTTTTGCTTTTTCTTTAGAATTTCTATTAGAATCTCATCCTTATAGCGTCGTGACATATGAAATTGATAAAATAATAGCCATCTATTGATAAAACTCATAGTACATATTTATGTATATATATCAGTAAAATTTCACGTAAATAATTTTTAAGAGATATTTAAAGCACAATTAAAGCAGGCCGACAACAACTGCTTCATTTCAGAATGCGTAAAAAGTTTGATTTGAGATGCAACAGTATATAATATCCATATACTATTCAGTAGTAGTGGAGCAAGGCATGAATATGCGATTAATATAATAATATAATATATAATAATTAATTACGCAATTTATCGCTGACGGCACGGCAAACGAAAAAAAACTATTATCACTAGATACTCTATATCACTAAGGTCTGTGAAAACGAATGAGATGACGACTCTGAAAAATTAAAATTAAAATTAACATTATTTAGATCTGCATAAACATTTGTGACGCGTTTTAAACTTCGTATGGAAAACGTACACGTTCGTAAATTCTCTATTTGTAATTAGAGGTTTTATTGAGAAAAACAATCCGGCGAAGGCGAAGGATCAGGAACTGAAGAAAAAGGATGAAGAAATTAAGTGCCTACGTTTTTTGCTTAAGGAAAAGGATGCAAAACTCCAAACACCTCCTGCGAAGAAAGCTCGCGAATATTGATTGATTTTCCTAAAACTAATCTTATGTACTCATTCTCTGTATATACTGTCACCTGAGTGCGTGTACGTTTTCTATTACTCAAGTTTTCGGCTTGTCTGGTATGGTTATATCATATGAATTCATTTATACTAAGTAACTATACGTAAGCAAACAGAATCCAACAACATTGCCATTAGATTATCACAATGGTCACAGCAAAGCTTACACCATAGGAGTGAACTTTCACAGGGAAAGTTTCACTCTTTATCTCTGGGTGTAAAGGGTGCATATACGGGGCATTGTGAGACATGCATACCTTTTTCTCTTTCAGCTCTTCGATTGTCGGTCTAAAACTAAGCTTTCTTAGGAGCATTTTCTTCTTCTCATCCTTCAGTTTCTTGGCTTCTTCTGGGGTTTGTTCTGTTGAAAATTTTTATAATGATACATTTATGAAAACTTGTTACATACCAAATTTGGGTACTAAATACATACAAACAGACCCATAAATACTACAATACAAGGGTAAATAGGTAATTACTTACTTTTAAGTATATTCCGCTCTTCTAGTTCCTCTTGAGAAGGTCGCATACTAAGCCGTCTGTTAAGAATTAAAGCAGGGGCTAATAAATACACTATTTCATCATTAAGCTTATATTGGAGATCTTTGACAGCAGACTTTATCACGGATATGCCAGTTAATGGCTTCATCCGTTTCTTTCTGGAAACAATGCCGTTATCGTAGTAAATGTATGTAGGCATATTTGTTTTTTTTTATTTTGTAAAAATTGCTTGCACAATTATTTTTTTCTCTTTTATCTCAACAAAATTAAACTTCACAAAATAACTTTTCAAGTTCTTTTTTTATTTTTGTTCGTGAAAACAATGTGTAGTAAAACTGAACTTTCTTCTTCTTCTGGAAAACTCTCGTCATACTCTATTTGGTTTTTGATCTCTTCGAAATTTTTATTTCTGCTGATCACTTTTCCTTTCACTGAAGCAGTATGAAAAGATGATGATGGTACATTGTCACACATACCTAATCAGTTTGGCACCAATAGCTTCTTTTGTTTCCTGTTGTTCCTTGTCTGAAACAACCCTAATGATATTTCTTGCTATCAGCTCATCACGGTCGGGTCTCAGTGATAGCTTCAAAGCAAGACTATCCTTCCTTGCGATTTTAGCAGCCAGTCGACCTAAGGAAACAAAACATAATATCGCCGTGGCATATGAAAACAATAATGTCCGTATTCTTCTTCTTCTTTTTTTTCGAATTCCACCTCCAATAATGTACGCACATATACATATTATTGTACAAAGATGTAATGAGCAGGCAGAAGCAGCAAGCAAAATTAGAAGCAAACATAATACATGTAACAAAATTTTTATCTATTGATGGTATCATCATCATTTCATCGTCATCATATCAACATCAATATACATACATGGTACATACACACGTACTTTTTTTACAATATGTAGAATCTCATCATGAGCAACAGCATTCTTACAGCTTAGGTGACTCGACGGAGAAGAAAATGAGATGAAATGAAACATGCTCAATTGTAAAAATATACAAAGAAAAAAAAAACGGTCTATTTACTAACTCGGCAAAAAACAAGCTACATAAATACGAGATTTTTCTACAGAATGATATGTTTATCTTGAGATTTTCTTTGCATACCATTCAGATTATTCAGCAGAAGCAGCAGCAGCACCAGCCTAACAGCACAAGATATGCAAACTTTTTTTTTTACGCTGAAAGCACATCAACAACCCACGACAACAGCATCATCATCTCACAAGCCATCACCTCATAACCTAAAAGGTAATGTGCAAATCAGAGTCTCTGTCCTATGTACTGTGTGTTTTTGTACGCTAACTAACGCGTGAAAATGCTGAGAAGAGGAAAAAAAATTAAGAATGAGATGATGAGACGAGATTGAGTTGAGACTATGAGTTCGAGACTATCCTCAAATGAGCAAGTCTATAACTGCTTGTGTGTGAAGCAGACTTAAGTTAGCTCAAAAATAAAAGATCATCAATGTTCCTTTCCTGCTGCTGCCATGAATGAATTGTTTGCTTTATTCATCCAAGATGATAATACGAGTTTTTATGCAATCTTACGTGTGTGGTGGTGTGGTCTTTACGATCAGTCGCAAACTAGCCTTTTCCTCTGACTCTGTCGCATATTTTCTTTAATATTAACCCCATGTTTATGGCTTAAAGTTAAATTAGGAGCAGAAGCAGTACTATAGTGCTACTTAGTTAGTTAGTACTGATCTGATAATAAAGCAAAAAATGTGTAAGAGTTGTTAGAACTAAGAAGTGAAAAAATGTTGAGCTAATAGTTTTCCAACATATATAACGACCTCCACATGTTGATGCTGTTTTTTTCGACGTAAATTTCAGAGCATAAGCCAAAACCATACGTAACAAAAAAGGAATTCCACCAATGACAACAACATCCAGCCCATACCAGTTTTTTTTCGATCCATTAAAAATTCTCCCACTCATTCACTCTCACTGTGTAGCATTTCAGCGCGCATACATAGTTGCACCAGATACCTATATGCCGTGTCTCTAATTCCATTACAAATTTGATATTGAGGTGCATTTTTTACAAAAAAGTTTTTGCTCGTCGAGAGAGATAATGTATATTCAGGGAGAATCTCTAGCAATGTTTCAATTTATGACAAAGATTATTATCAATAAATAATTTTGATTTATAAAAAAGATTAAATTTTTTTGCACAAAAAATGCAACCCACAATCATCCCAGACCCAGATAAATACCATCGACTTAAATATTATTATACGTTGCTCGGGTTGGTTTAACTTGGGGTACGGGCTATCTATGATGGCTTACCATATTGAACCTAGTAGACTCTAGCTAAATGATTTGCCAAATCGTTTGTCTCAAAGTGGCAGTCAACGAGTATTATAATCAGTTACACACACAGCAGCGGAAGCATACCAAGTTACATGAACAGAAACGCTTCACTCACACTTTACGACAAGACAGCACACTGCTGCTTCTTCTTTAAATTTCGGGAAGATTCAGAGGAAATGTATATTTATGCTTCCACCTGCGTACAAAAGCTAATGTTGTTGTACAGTTTCCATTCTCACTTCCGCCTTGTCTTATTAATTATCCTTAAAAATGAAGCGTTTCAATCGACACTCTTCCACATGAAGTACTATTCATCATGCGTCATTCATCGTAAATCTCGACAGAATAAACATAAGTGATGCACATAAAAACTCCAAATGCATGTTTCACTGGTGAATATCGAATTTTCTTCTTTTTTTTCTCTTCGAGACGAGGAGAAATACTGATTTTGTTTTGAAGCAAATAAGCAATGCGTAATTTAAAAAATCGTGGTAAGCAAGTCACTGAGCAGGTTGAAGAACGATGTATCAAATAACCCAAACATTCTTGGCAAAAGCCTTGATCTTTCTTTACAAAAAAAAATTTCCATCATGCTTGAAATATAATAAGTATTGAGACAGATCATCTTAGGAGAATTACCAAAACTATTTTTTTTTTTTCAACTTGGCATTATCATCATTATCATCATGGAGTTGTTCTTGCGTTTGGATGATATGGAACATTGAAAAATACATGTTGAAACACTTTACACAATAATGTCAAGATAAAGAGTAGTTTATGACGAACTTTTGTACAGACGTATTTAGACTTGTCACTTCAAAAAACTACACAAAGCTTCCCATTTGGTAAACCAAATTATTACCAGGTACAAGGGCAAAACAATAAAACTTCCCATCACTATCTTCTCCTACTGCCAAAAGAACGCGAGTTGTTTTTTTCAACAAATGAAATTATTAATGTTGTTCTGTGCAAAATAAGCATGCTAATAAACTAAAACTAAACAGAGACTGTGTATGTAAAACAAGACACCAGTCAACATGAAGCTTTTTGAGATACCACGCTTCTTTTCCTGATTTGGACATGATTGAATGTACATTCCTGTGACTTTTGCATAGAATTTTCCAAAATTACGAATTATGTATACAAATATTTTTCATATGATGATAAATGCAATGCGTAATCATATAAACAAAATATTTTTTCGTTTTAAAAGTCATTGCTAAAAGTTTAATGATATGGTATTGTACAAACTTGGACGAGTAAATGGTATAAATAAAAATACGTTACGTGTCCAAAAAAATCCATCCAGGCAGAAGAGTGATGATAATATGATATGAATGCCAATTTAATAGTTTCGAGAAAAAAATGACGCCATATAAATTGTAGCTTGTTACTAAAAAATTGTATATATGCCGACGTCATGTTTGATACCACACACAAGTGTAACGAGAGAATTGTTTCACAAACGAGCGCAATTAGGTCGTCCTATTCTAATAAACAAGACGATCCGAAAATAAAGTCGTTAAAAACAAATACGTAAGCTGTTTAGTATGATGATAGGAAGCTCTCCACTCTGTGTGAGTTGTTCGAGGAAACGGAAAGCGGATTTATTTGGAAAGGAAAGGGAAAAAGCAATATGCTGCGCATTATAAAACGCATTACTGCCTGCTTACTCATTTGCTTATGTTCGGAAAAGTTTTCAAAGAACTTACTGGCATCGTCCACACCATCATCCTCATCGTCCCGATAGAGAACTGGACCTTCGCCATCCGAATCATCATCCTTTGTTGATGTGTCCTTCGGTCTTGCGTTTTCCTTATTCTCGTCTCTTTCTCTGTGAGGTAGCCCAACACCAAATCGAATAGGTCTTGCACTATTTAGAATGATAATGGAAAAAATGGAGCGTTATGTAGGTACGTGTGTTTCACTAATTTCATATGAAGCATTATTATATTGATACATTGAAATTGGAGTTGCGAAGAGCACGTTATTGAACATAAGAATGTAGGTCAATGATTTTAGTCAGAAAACAATAGAATGTTTGCATGTATTAGTATTAAGTTTAGTTGGTCTATTTAAAAAAATTATGGCTACCACTACAACACAAGAAGGGAAAAATGGACTGCTTCATTATTATGCGGCCGTGATTTTAAAGAGACTCGCTAACTCACAATATATATATTGATCAGAGAATATTAATGTTAGTTTTTTTTAGTATTGGAAAGTGATGTAAAATATTTACAACTACAAACGTGACAATGGAAGCCATGTTGTTTGTAATGCAGTAAATTAATTTTGAAATTTCAGCATGCTTTTATATACTTTTGAATACAAGCCTTTACTTCAAATTAACGCGATTACCTAAAGATCATCCTCAAAGGTGGTCGTCTTGAAAGCATAATGGGAGAAAGAAGAGCTTATTAATGTTACTAAATGTGAAGATGAAAGTTTATATTCATAATAATACACTGTTAGCATACAAATCCAGTTATTTTTGATTTCATATCGCTACTTTCAATAATTGCTCATGTAAAATACATTCCTAAAACAAAAAAGTTAAATACGGCTGCTGCATTGCAAGTTCTAGGATTTTAAAAATTATTGGATTATATTTTACTTTGTAAAGATGTTACAATCAAAATACCCCAAACTTTCTGTACAAAAATATCGCATGTGAAACTCAAAAAACGTGAGAAAAACAACTATCAGTGAATGCTAGCGCTAGTGAATCACATTTTGAAAAGTTTAAAGCTAAACTTAAAAAATGATTTGAAAATCAAGCACTTGCTTGTGAAGATGAGTAATGTAATTTGTATGCAACGTTAAGAAACAAAGTTATAAAATTCTCGAGAGAATAGAAATCTGAAACTGCTAGAATAAAAGATGAAGTAGATAGTAAGAGAGAGAACGACTTTTTAGAAACAAGTTTACTTGGCGAATCTGGAAATTGCATGTGCAAGCGTGGGCTCAAATTCTTACTTGGAAATTTGCTCAATTTTTGAGTTTATAGTCTTATTTTCTTGAGTAGGAGTGGAGGGACCGGACCCTGCACTTGGCGTTCCTGGAATACCCTTCTTTTTCAGTGCTGACTTCACTGGCTTTGCATTAGGCTTGGGTTCCTTTGCGGGCACCTCTTCCACCCTGGTAGTATCCACATCCGCTCCAGTCAGTCTCAGAAAATTCATGTTTGCTTCCAAAAGTTCTTCATCTTCTTCTGAGCCACTTCCATTGTCCCCGTCTATCGGAATAAGAGAGTAGATACATTATTTTTTAGTAATGTACATACAGGCTTTTCTGCATCAGCTTGTCAGCCTAATATAACTCGAAAAGACATATTAATCTTGCCATGCTGGGTTGAAGGGTACATATCAGCATTCCGAGCGTTTTGAACTACCATTGCTATTGCAGCGGCAAGATTCTGCTCACGTTCCCTTTGTTGAGCCATTTGATCCCGATGCTGCATCAAAGAGTTGCGTAACGCGGGTAGTGGAGAATGTGTAGGAGAACTGAACATCGGTGGTGGTGGTATGGGGCCAATTTCTGAAACGGGTATTGGGGGTTCGGGAAGTTCGGTTAAACAATAAGGTGGAACGTCACCATGTGGTGGACCGTTTTTAGCATTACTGCTGTTGCTATTTGAACTTGCATAAAACTGACCATCAGTTGGATGGTAAAAGGCAGCGGGACCTTAAAAAAAAGCAATTAAAAAATTAATTAAAAAATTGCTCGAATTTTAAAACTCAAATTCTGTACTAATAGCAAGGAAGTAAAGCTACATAATATCTTGAATGATTTTTTGTTGACTTACCAGCGCCTAGAGCTGGGAAAGGATTAAGAGCCTGCAGGCGATCAACTTTCTCCTGCATTGACAATGACATACCTCCTGAGGAAGAAACATAACAACTGGCGGAATTCACATCGTTTGATGTAGTAAATGTCATATTGGGTTGACTTTGATTCGGTTGAAAGTGAGAGGAAGAGACTGCGTGAACAGACTGAGAGGAATTGAGGTAACCATTCTTTAAATGATTCGGTGGGGACGACCTTCCATCGCATAAATTTTCACTACGACCTAAGAGACCACTATGAAGCCCATGATTGTGATTGTGATGGTTCCCAAAGGTTGTCAAAGGCTGCTGATTATTTAGATGCAGTGGTGATACTCCATTTTCTCCTTTGGCCCCATCGCAATTCCAACTTGCCACATCTG
>JAHZMZ010001373.1:0-16244 GCA_027743805.1 Lepidocyrtoides sp. E14 | reverse complement strand
GCTAAATATATGTGTTTTACTTTTACTGGAATGTGTGAAAGTGCGGTTGTTACTTCACTAGAACATTACAAAAAAGTACATTTTTTATGAAGTATAGTTCTTATAATGACTAGGAGCACTTGACTGCTTCGGAATATATAGCCGAAACATATTATATAAGCAAAGCACAAGGTAGGAGTTTCAACAGAAATTTTTTTTTGGATATGATGCAGGTACGAGTAGATGTAAAAAAATAGTAATTATAAAGGGAAAGTTTCATCTTAAGACAAAAACAAACGTAAAATATATGTGTTGTTTGGATGAGATAGTGTTTTTTATCACTTTTAAAAGTAGGCAAAAACGGAAACAAACACCAAGGTTGAAGATATTAGCTAATTAACTGCAGCAAAACCAATTAACAAATTTAGGAGGAATAAACACAACCGAAACTATTCCCCAACTCATACAACAAAGTCCAGAGCATTGTCCCATTAGTATCCTACTTTGCTTTTGTGAATACGAGCATTCACGTCAAAAAAAATAAATGCTAAAGTCTCATGTCTCCTAAGCGGTCGTAGTAGCGGAGAAAGTATTTTTGAAAAGGAAAGTGGTGTTTCTAAACCGCAGTGAAGGGATTTTATTATACATGTGTACATGTTACGTTTATGTGGGCAAACTAGAATTAAGTGATCGTAAGATAGGGTGACAAAGAATTATACATAGATAAATTGTACATACTTTTACAGAAAAGGGTCAATGAATGGGGTGTGATTGACTACATCGCTGACTGGGTACTTTCATGCAATAAAATAACGTCTTGTGAAAACAGCCAACTATTTTACAATTTATTTGTTTTTTTTCTACAGTTTTTCAAAAAAAAACTACAAAATGACGATTTGCAGTAATATGGCATTATGGACTCCAAGAAAGGGCTTACTATATGCTTGTCCATCTTCTTGAGAAATAGAAAGTAAACGACCACGAGGTCTCGGTGGGCCTTCCGCTACCGTTAAGATTGGAGGCTCGGGGAGTGCTTGCAAGTTCAAGTACACAAACCAATAACAATAGATATTGTTCTTAAAAGTCACACAAAATGTTTCACAGTAGTACAGTAGTAGCAGACAACACGACTACTTTAACAGACTACACTGTCATCCACATTTAATATGTAAGTAGTATATATATGATCCAAATTATTAAGTAACGGTAGTAAGAATTATTAATAGCTGAAAGAATATATACAGTAGCTGCAAAACGTCAAGAAATATAGATATATACTTCTACTACATTTTTTTACCTATTTAAAATACATTGTATTTTAATATGCAATTTCGAGTCACTATTTAGTAAAATATTGAGATATTTTCATGATGCAAAAATAATACATAGATAAAAAAAATCAGGCTTCTTTATTAGTGCTTATCATTATGTTTTTTTTCAATCCAGATGACATTCATTCAATATAATTATTACGAAGCATGCTTTCCCTATGTATCATTTCATCGTACAAACATTTTGGTTTTTAAAGCCATTCTGTTACACATTTAATCTATTTTTTTTGCACAAAGAAAGAGCTTTTCACTGGCAACAACCCTGAATGACATTGCAGAAGAAGAACTACACATAATACATAGCTTTATAAAATTTTCATATGAACACCTGCTTAATACACATGCTAAAATAGAAGGAAATGTTTGGTTGGCAATTCGTCAGTGATTTATCTTGATAACATTTTATTTTTTTAAGTAGTATGTCCTTTAAACGATTTCCCCATGATTCAGCAAAAAAATTCCTGCGTCATATTTACAGAAGAAAGAGGTAAGCTCGAAAAAATATGTATGAAAATATGACAAGGTTTTAGAAAATGTAAAAATCATTAAGAAAGGCCAACAGCATATATAGGATAATATATGTATATACCAATTATTACTATTTTTATTTTCAGCACATGGTAATGTCTAATTAATGGAAATTGGCAGTGTTTGAATTTTAAATATTCAGCCATAAAACTATTTTAAGTTTTCCACCTCTTTTTATGGATTTTACTTTAAAATGCCGCTTCACAGCCAACCGTGGATTTTACTAGTATTAGTGAGTTTTGTACGATGCCAAATTGGTATTATATTTCAACTATTAAAAGTGCCAAAAAGACATGAACGATTCTTTATGTCCTAGGTGTATATATGATAGCTAATTCAGTTTTAATGGATTGTTCATACAGCCTTTATGAACTCGTTAAACCTTTCAAATCGCATATTCTTCCTTGAGTAATGGGTGATATGATGACTTTTTAATTTCTACCTTCCTTCACATTATTCTACAGAAAGTACTTTCCTAGCTATCAAATGGTAAAACCCACGCATAAAAATGCGATATTCCTTCATTATTAAATGTCATTACGCAGACAATAATAATATGACCTTTATTTAACCCTTCCCTTTGTATGCTCAGTGAACTAAAAAAAATATAAATAGCTACACATGTATTTCATATTTTTCCAATAGTAAAATTGTACATTTTTATTAAATGTCATTACGCAGACAATAATAATATGACCTTTATTTAACCCTTCCCTTTGTATGCTCAGTGAACTAAAAAAAATATAAATAGCTACACATGTATTTCATATTTTTCCAATGGTAAAATTGTACATTTTCCTAAATTTTATAGCAAAAAATAGAAACGATTCAAAGTCTTACATGATGTTAGTATCCCTTAGAAGATACTTGTGACAATGTATAAACGAACACAATGAAAATTTTACAAACTCATGGCAATTCTCCTTTTATAATGTTGAAACCATTCCCATGTCATAATTTGCAGCTCCCTACGTTGTATAATATATACAGCTATTATATCAACTCGGGACCAGTTCAAGTTTTGTGTGCTGGCATGCATCATATTTTTTTTCTCTTTTTTTTAGCTTTCTACTCACTTTTCCACCCTTAACTTTCTCTTGCCCTTGCACAACCTTTTATAGAAGTATCGATTTCTCTTTTCTACTCAAATCACCAAGCAGCTCTCTTACTGCAGGACGTGTTCTACGAACGAAGAAGAAGAAGCAGCAGTACATACGCAGCAGTATATTCCACAAAAAAAAACCTACACTCTGAGAATCTACGTCATCAAATCTTTGCATTTGAAATACCTAAACACATCAGCGTCACACAGAGCTGCCTACATATATGTATCTACCTAGTTAAAACCAACGGTTATTTCTCCCTTGAAATTTTTACTTACTTACTTTGCAAAAGTGAGCATCTGTTCCAAATAGTTAATATAATTAATTCTCTCTCGTTATACTACCACTTCATAGCGTGTAACATAAGGATTATCATTACCACACCAGCCCTAGTAGTAGCAGTAGTAGCAGCACAAGACTTGCTTGTTTAGAATGTTAACAAAATGCATGATAGAATGGTTCACATGAGTCTGCTTCCTGTTTCAAAGTAATATGCCTAAAAACTATGTGTACTTACGTGGTCTTTCGTCGTCTTTATCTTCCTTCGAGCCATTTTTGTGGTGACGATGTCTCCGATGGTGGGATCGTTTCCGATGACCACCGCCAGAGACAGGTCCTTGTCCAGGAACATGGACTCCAACAAAGACCGTATGGGCACGGTGTCCTAGAAAGAAACAAAGCAGAATCGATTGTACACATTTTCCAGTAGAAATACAAACATAATTCAAAGCGTATGTATACCTATGTGCTATGTACATTGTATCTGTATTGATGCCGACTGTCGGTCATAATCAGATTGTTCTTTGGCATTAGCTGCTCTCAACATGTTTATACGTATATAGGTGGTTGTATAATTTGCGAATATGATATAAAAAATAGAGTATACGTAATGGGATGTGTATGTACTTGTACTCCTTTCGAATGAAATGGAGCAGTAGCGGTCGTGTAGGTCATCAATTTACGAAAAGGTCACTTCCAACTTACGAAATGACTGTTGATGTCATAATGTCACGAACCACCAACACTAAATTCAATGTGTTTTGTAGTGAAATTGGACTTCTCATGTAGAGTGGAAACCTTCATGAAGACTGTAATTTGCTAAAAAAGAAAACATGTGCAAATAAAAATGTTCCTAACAGCCCAACAAAAAGGAAACCGTTTTACTAGACTATGGTTATGGTCGACAATGATGGTTTTCTTGTTAATAGATTGAAATTCAAAGAACAATCGTAGAATTTAGGTCTCTGTCTGTATAGAGATGTCACATCACATCGAACATCCGTAAATGGAAACGCTACACAGAATCACGTTGTAAGAAACGTGCTCCTCCTGTAAACCTAAATGGCTGCACACCTTGTTTTCATGAGAAGTAGTGGTTAGCAGGATTATACCAGGTACTAGAATCCCATATAGGGTCAACTATAGAGTGAAGATGTCTATTAATTATATCAACTTTTATTAACAAGCCTCCTTTTCTACATGTTTCATTTTATCTAAATGAATTATTGAATGTGTCAATTTTGCTAGCGGTCCCAATAAAATTCAAACATTTCTTTAGATGGGAGATCAACTTATCTTCTCTAGGAAATAACCGGTCTTAAAAGTTCACTTCTTGATTCTTAATCAATCAAACATTTTTTCCAAATCATCAATTCTTTGAATTTCTACTAACAAATAGAGGTTTCACATGCTTTGTCCATTTCACCTCGACTCTTCTCTTTGATGTTGCCCTCAAGACAGCAAAAAGGCGATAATTATAGTTATCTTAATTTGTTTTTTGATGCTCTGTACGCAATTAAAAATATCAATAATGGCCCATCATTTTGCAAAAAAATGTCGAACCATAAGTGTAAATGAACATTCTTATCTTTTGAGGTAGCCATTAACTGTAATAGCACCCAAAAATAGCTGTCAATATCACTTAACCTTTCACCTTGAAACATTTGAAATGAACGGAGAAAAAAAAATCTGCCGTTGTTGTACCGATGACCACTAAAAGTGATGCTGAAAAAATAACATGCATGCATAATGTGCTAACTCAAAAGTCAAATGTAACCTCCCAACATTGCAAATATGCAATTGCCTAGAACCGGAGCCAAAAATCCCCAGTAAATAAAAATATAATAGAGACAATAGCGCACATTCTTTATCCCTGTAATTCAAAGTACACTGCTGTATAGATAAGTACATGAAGTCAAAACAACAATATCAAAATATTAGTCATCATTATGACGCACACCAGTGCTGTCTCAAAGTGCAGTCGAATTTCAGTTGGAAAAGTGAATGGCATGCGGCCAAATCCTCTGTAAAATAAAAACATTGTCCTTAGTAAAAAAAAAAGATGCAAAACAAATACACAACTCCATGCGCAACCTCTAAATTCAAAAACTGAGACGGTTACAATTTCATCACACCTCTTTCTCAAAGTACGAATAATTCATCGGATATATGGTTTCACGAAAATTATACATTGATAGATAAATATTATACTCCTACTACTTTGTTTCATATAACATGTTCTTCACGTGTACGTATCCCTACCAATATCCAACATGGTTTGCGTCATGTTATCAAAACATTTAGCCATCGTCAACTTAAATTAAGTTTTTCGTGTGCAGATAAGTTCACAACAAAATATAACATAGTGCAATCCCGTGTAAAATGATACGAGACAAACTAGACAAAGTATGGGTCTGTTTTCACACCCACAACCATCATTGGTCATTTCTGTTATAAACGTTGCATGTCCTACAATATGACTAATTCCTATTTCTACTGATACTAGCCAAAAGTTTTTTTCTGTATGATTATCACCGTTTTCATCACTTTAGATGACAAATTTTCCAACATTATATCACTTGATGTCAGTAAAACTGAAAAATTATCTGTGGCAAATGGCGACGACAACGATAAGTTACGTGATCGACATCATCAAGAGTAATACAACACAGAACGAAAAATATGAGACCTCCTCAAAAACGAGGAGAAAACTATTATTAGCCAAAAGTGTATCAACCGGTGATAACATGCTAACATTTTCTACTTTAGTATTAATTAACTAGATCTATTTTTCTTCACATATTCAGATAAACTGAACTTTATACACTTCATGTTAGCAAAATTCATTCAAGCAGAACATGTAGGAGGAGGGTCACGTCATGGCATGTCATGAACTTGACTTGTATCAACAATTTATGTAATCTATCACGTATTACAACTATGAGCATCTTATTAGCATTTCATACGCATGTACAAAGCTTACTGCAACTTCTTCTGTATAGGAACATTTAATTGGAAGAGCAATTTATGTATGTTGCGAGAAGAGAAGGTTATAAAAGAAATAAATCAGATGAGTAGTCTTAACTTATTCCTTAATTGACTTTAGCAAATTACTAACTGCCTATGTTATTTATAGACAAAAAATTTCAAATGCGCAATAGCTTTCATATGTGTTAGCTTACCTTCAAAATCTTGTTCGGAAAAGTTTTGGAGTACATTTAGTGCCCCAGGGTCTTTGGGCGCCTCTTCATCAACTGGTGCCCGCTGCATGGCCCACGGTCTAAAAAAAACAGATGAATCATAAAATTAAATAATTTAGTACACACTTGACATCAATAGCATCGATAATGTCGTGCAGATTTTTTAATGTGTATTAGCAAATTAAGTCACGGATATATAATATCTAAAAATAAGACATTCGCAAGTGAATGATTTACACTAGTAGTACTTTCTCTTCAATGTTAAATAGTAACCAATAATAATATTATTTTAACCCAACATGTTACGGCTTTTGTTATTGGTAAGCATATATTTTGCTTCTTCTATAATAAAAATTTCATTTTCCAGCCGTTTATGACAGACTATAAACCAAAAGTCATGTTTTCTCAATAACTACATAGCTGCTGCTGCGTGCTATTTAATTTGTCAGCATGATATTAAGGTGTTTGAGGGAAATACGCTAAGTAATAAAACGGCCATTAAAATCTTACTGAGGCAATAATAGTATTCAATGCAATCGTCATGTTTTTTTTCAACAATAACTTGAGTTTAGTGTTTAGCCTGCCCTGTTTAGTCAGGAGTGTATAAACATCATTATTATTATTAACTCTAAAAAAGATGCCAAAACTTATGCAAAGCCCTGACAGTGCAAATTACGATTACTAACAAAAACATACGGCAGATCTTTAGGTTTATTTCGTTCCTGTTTTTGCAGCAATTTCCACTCGTCAAACTACTTGCAATGAAAACGTCGGCTATAGAGATGACTCCTTCATTCTGCTACAGACCTATCATTATGAACTCGTGATGAATTTTTGCCTTTTTATTATTCTAGCAGTATTATCTTTAGTACCAGCGGAGCAGCACTTGAAGCGGCTAATACACAGCAAATAAAATTTATTGCTCTTAAATATTATTAGTATTGCCTGCAGGGTAAATTTCCTTTTAATTTTTCATTGAGGTGAGGCGAGTCGTGAATATATTGTTATTAATAGCTTTTTGCCACTTTAAGCCTAGAAACCGAACGCGAACGTATTTTTGTTATTGTATACATGCGTACTACTAATAGCTTTTCCGTTCTGGAAAGTTGTGTACAGTTGTAGATGCAGTTTGTACAGTCCAAAGTCCAGGCAAACTACCTATACGGTTGTGTAAAAAAAATTTAGCCCTGAAAGTTTTTTATGACGCGTTCCAATTCTTGGAAATAAACTTTTGGACAGAAAGTAAGTACTGAAGTAGTATATACGAATTAGAAAACTGATGTTCGCTAAATTCAGGATCCCTGCAAATTTCCCATGAAAATGAAATAATGTGTTTCTTTTTAAAATTTTATTTCTTGATATAAATTCATGAAAGCTAAAAGTCACGGTCGGAAAATGACAGGGGATGATGATGATAATGATGAGAAGCAAAAAGCGTTGCAGAAAGAAGTGCCCTTCTCATTGATGATGATATGCTTTTATGAATGATAATGAAGAAACAAAAAACCTGTTCCAAACATATATACCTACTAAATATCTGTTTTAAATAGGTACTCATATTGACCATGTAAGTGTAAATTTTACATGTTAACAGGAATCACTAAAATATATTCGTATAAAAACACTGCAACGGATTGTTTTAAATAGGTACTCATATTGACCATGTAAGTGTAAATTTTACATGTTAACAGGAATCACTAAAATATATTCGTATAAAAACACTGCAGCGGATGCCTGTTTTTTTTTGTTATTGTTGGTAAGATTATAAGCTCGCATCCTAAGAATATTTTTTTAAAATTTTATTTTGCAAGGTTTTTGGCACAAAAAAAACATTCTAGTTATTATGAATCATGCACCTTACAGAGTCAGTACGAATCAGTTTTTCTTTATGAAAGTAATTTTCTTTGTAAATCGACAAATCTACTTAAGTACAGTCATTTATCAAAGCTGTCTACTACCGCCAATTTAATTACTTGTTCTATGCAGCTACGGCAAATTCAAAACTTTGGTTTGGTACAAAATATGTAAACTTGCCTTAAGTTTCACCACAGTATTTCTTCTTGTCAAAAATTGTATGCGAAATGTCTTCACTTTTTTTCAAACGCTTTCACCGATTTTTTAAATTTTTTTTTTACGAAATCAAGTACGTCACGCTTTTTTGCTTTACTGCTTGCTTGATCGATAATTTCATTCGGAAACAACCACCAGCACAGACAATTGAACAGTTATTTTAAATAATATTTCGCGAAAAAATTGCTTTCTTTGTCAGACCATTTTTGAGTGATTTTTTTAGAATAAAACACATTTACAGAGCACCATAAGGTTGGCTTTTTTATGTATCTTTTTTACTGCTTGCTTGATCGATAATTTCATTCGGAAACAACCACCAGCACAGACAATTGAACAGTTATTTTTAAAAATATTTCGCGAAAAAATTGCTTTCTTTTTCAGACCATTTTTGAGTGATTTTTTAAAGAATAAAACACATTTACAGAGCACCATAAGGTTGGCTTTTTTATGTATCTTTTCACAAATCCGTAAAAAGATTCTCAGAAGGTACAGAAAACAACCAAACACGATTATTATTTTTATTATTACTCGCGTACGTATATCAACGCGTTCGTCAAAATATCACTGCAACAATGATCATCATTGTCAACGGAGAAGAGAAGTGAAGAAGAGCATGCAGTACTTGAGTAAAGCAGCAGCCCCACACGCACGGTACAGATAACACTTTGTGTAGTCTGTCACTCACAGTCACAAGTGAAAACCTTTCGCAAGCTCCTGAAAGAGAAATAATAAAGAGACCAAGTTCATATTATAGGTGTGCTTTTTAGCTTAGCGTTGATGAGAACTGAGAAGATGAAAAAGATCTGTTTGAACACTCACAATGAAAAAGCTACAAATGATTAGAAAAAGAGATAGATGCTACTACTACTATTGCTACTACCACTTACATATAAAGTATTAAAGCAACCTTAAACCTAACGTGTTTTGCTAGACAGACGATTTTTCAAATGCATGTTTTTAATCTTTATTACACTCGCCTTTTCTACATACATGTATTTTGGTTGCGGAGATAGAGATGGTTGCAACTCGAAGAAAAACACACCTAACTCATTCAGCGCTTATACGCTTCTACATCCAGAAGTCGATGAGCTGACTTCTCTCTTCCTACACTAAATTAATAGCAAATATATATAGATATATTTTTTTCAAATTCTCTGCTTGAGATATCACTGAACTTATGAGCTAAAAACGTACTCTAATGCAAATTGTGACATGCTCATTTTCCATGTATGAAAATTACTCTGTGTTTTTTTGGTATAATCTTTGAGTAATTGAATGAAACTATATTATGTAGTTTTTTTCTGTTGTTTACTGATAATTAACTATCACCACGCAAGCAAAAGCAAATGACAAAAAATGATCATCACTCTGTTCTCTGTATCTGTTCAACACGCACAAAATATGTGTCGACATTATCCGTCCATGTGCTCGTTTTCGGTTAACAACAACAATTTACTTCAGTTTATTAGTCAAATGCAAATAATTAGATGAGTTGATGCATCCTCTTTTTCCGAGTAAATATACTAAGTACTCTCACAATGACTTCTCTCATTTTCTCATATTCTATCACAAGTCGCTACAAATAGCTGTATGTAATAACCTTTTGAAAGCTACTTGTACTTTCTATTTGGTTAATATGATCCATTTTAATTTCAAATGGAGAGCAATAACTTTTTTTTTTCATTGAAAAATAAGCCCTTTCCCTGTATACAACAACACAAAGAACAAAAAGAGGTAACTAACTTTTCACAAATTAAAATGAAATCTTTTTATATTATAAGCAGTTGTGTGTAAAGGGACATCAGTCTGCATTAAATAATATGTACATTATTAGAGATAAATCTCCTTGAATTAAAATAATTATATGAAAACAAGCTTTCATCATGAGCTGCCTACTTAAAAGCGTTTCAAGTCATCAATCCTCATTTTAATCGAAGCATTCATCGACGTGCAGTTGTAAAACACAGTAGTACATAGTATCAACTGCGGCTCTCCACTTAATGTATGTCAATGATACTATTATTATTACACCCTTTTGGTGAATGAATAAGATTATGTGGCTGGTGGCTGACTTGGCTGGCTGGTGACATGTACTAGTACTACTACCATTTTGCAAACGTCTTTTTTGACTTATTATGCTTGTTGCTAAATGGCTATGATAATCCCAAGTTAAAGGGTTAAAGTTTGGATTAAAAATAGAACTTTGTTAATTAAATGTCCTGCTCATATGAATAAAATTGATGATAATATTATTTTTTTGAAATAAAAAAAATAACGAGATATACCTAGAACCAACTGGTGAAGTCGCAGCTGCACATTCTTAAATTAGACACTCCAGTTATATAGAGCTAAATGGAACCCCGAATGAAAGCGGGGAAACGCACTACAACGACGCAACGATAAACGTTTACTACTGTGTAATATATAGAATTATTTTACTACTTCTAGAATAGTCCTATTAACGATAATTATTTTGAATTTGAGTACTTGGAATATTATGAATAATATTATTGTTCTTGAAACAGTAGCACTGTGAAGAAATAGGGACTAGTTTATGTTCATGGAAAACTACTGATGAAGATGGCTTTACAACAACAACACCAACAAAATGTTCACTTTCATCGTCGTCGTCCTCATGAACAGTGGCACAAATTAGAGCAGCAGCACCATTAAGTTGATTGTTATTTAAATCACTTTGTTTCCTGGATTGCTCTTCTCGTACAAAGCTTTTTCCAGTAGTGTTGAGCCGTTGACATGAAGAATTACGATGCTTTCCAGATTGAGCGGTTACGGTAACATTGGATTTGTTTCCACTTTTTGATAGTGAAAGTGAGCGGTACACATGAGCACCTCGATAATAATATTTGTTAAAATATTTGCCACTGTGTTGCAACAAATTTTTCCTTGCAAAACATCCCATGATAAGCCACAATAACGTCAACACTAAACAAGAGTTTCTTATTCTTGCAAATGAAACGTAATGATAATAATAATATTAATATGTCGATGAACTACAGAGACAAGAGTCACCACCACCTTCACTATCGGTAGTGCGTTGAACAACTAATTCAGTTCATATCAAAGAAAGCAAAGACCGTTCGAAAAGTCGTTGAAACGCTATGTAGATATGACTAGGTACAATTTCCTATCTTTTTTTTCTAAAAATTACTGAAAAGTGACGGAGTTTTGGAATGTAAAATGTAATTTATGATATGACAAAATTCGCAAACCGAAAAAAAAGTTTGCAAAAATTCACTTGATCGTTAAACCCCTTTCCTTGATCGATATAAAATGTTCAAAATTATTTTTAAGATCAGACCAAGGTTGAAATTGTGTATAGACTAGACGCAAAAAAAAGTATTGCTGTTTGCTCACTGCTTGTCGCTCCTTTTCTCTCTGGCATATACTGCGGATAAAAGTAGAAGCAAGAGACTTTTTTTTTCAACCAAGCAAAATGCACAATGCGTGTGAGAATTGTGAATCAAAGAAGCTATATTGGTTTTATTATTACATATTATTATGTATGTAGCTCTCAAGAAATATAGGTAATGAAGCAAAAGTCATTTTGTGGAAAACTCATAACATGCCGTATAAAAGCAATGTTCCTTTTGAGGTATGTGTATTTCTCTCCATATAAACATAATAAAAGGAATATATGCATTCGTTTTATATTGGCACCAAGCTTATCAAATAATCGGTCGAGCGGAAATGCTGTAGTTTTGCAAACGTAAGAAATAATATTATTTCTACAGCTTCCGTTACTTTGCCGGGTGCTAAACTGCGTTGCTTGATGTTCGAAAGAGCATTTTCATTAATACTTCAAGTTGACTTGTCTTCCAAAGTTCAATTTCACAATACCATTGTCACGTTCCCCCTGCCTTGATGCAAACATGATGTATCGTTTTTTTTAAAAAGACGCCGCTGACTGCTGAAATACTGGGCTAATTTAACTTTATAATCTGATTCTGTTTGTTATTGTACTCGAGTTGTCTATTTGTGTAAAGGAACAAATAGGGTGTATACGGAAGAAATGTAGGGAAAAAAACAAACTTTTCCTTTTGGCAAATGGCTACAAGGTGAGCTATTCTTTGTATGCATGTACAATGTAGGTACGTAGATAATGTATGATGCTACTATGCTGACTATACAATAAAAGAATTTTCTTTCACAAGACTCTCGGGAAATGTTGAATGTCTAGTGTTAAATTTGAGGTCACTAAAATTTATAAGGTATTTAAAATATTGGTACATGAAAATCACAAGTTTTGTAAAAAAAATTTCCGAAGATGATACTGATGTATGATGGCGTTATGTAGCACAATCAAACTGAACGAAGTATATGATAGTTTTTTTTGTGTGTGCTTATATATCCTTGTTTGTGTGTTGTTGGCAAAACAGTCACAAAAATACAACGGAAAGCTACCTAGGTATGTTTTCTCTTTTTATGCAATAAGTACGCGCAGCCAGAGTAGAGAGTTAGGACACGATGGAATGAAAGCTTAAAGCTTGTGTCCTGTTTCCAAATCTTCTATCTGTTCCTGAAAGGCAAAATGTACATATTACGAAATTATGGAATGGTGTGGTGGGTGACGAGTAGTGGTGGTGGTGGTAGTGAGGTAGATGCGCAAAGGCAGCAGCTGTGTTTCCTTTCCCAACATGCATGTCTTGCCTTCATTGAAATAGAGAATGTGGAGTGGATGGTTGTTCCATCGAGAGAGAAAAAAGGCCAAAGTCGAACCTACCGTTTCCCCATTTATGTTTATGTAGAGTATACTTAAACTCTGCACCGAATCCAAACCCTACGTACTTCTTCGGGCAAAGTTTTCAAAAGAATGGAAGAAATACTAGATGGGTTAGGTAAGGATAGAATAAATAGAATTTTGCTATTTCCATTCCATGCACAAACTTCATAATAGGTATACGTTTTACATGTGTGTGTTTTGTGTACGTTGCTCTGCAAGCAAGCAGAGAGAACGAAAAAAGGAACATTCATGCTTCTTACATAAATACATAATAATATCATTTCCCCACCACCACGACATGACGTGCTGATAACATCTCATCTATCCCATTTATAATCAGAAAAAAAGCAATGCATATCAAAACACACCATTTAGTTAGGATGCAAATGTATGGACTAAACAACATTTTTCGCATATTATTCCAATTTTCTCTCAAGATGTGTGAGACAACAACCACTTTGTGAATATTCATAAATTAAATTACGGAAATAGCTGGCATGTGGGAGTTGCTCAAATGTGCCGATAGTGGTGGTGATGTCAAGGTGCTTTCTTCTCATCGTCGTGGTCTAAAATGTTTGAGAATGCCGAAAAGTGGGCATTTAAAGTTTTGGTTGAAAAACTTGCCTAGCCAAATTGATATGAAGGAAAAGGATGGCAAACAACAAGAAGGAAACTTGTTTTGATATTTTGAATTCGAAGAAAAATCATATTTTTTCTATGATTATTTTTCCTTTTCATCTCTGCTGAATGAATTTGACTTTTCAATGCTTTCTCATCAATAATTCACACAACTGAATTCAAAAGAAAAGTATTGCAGAGTGATTCGGTGATATTCGGAAGTGAAAATGATCGGGATCTTTCCAGTAAAGAGCAAGGATTTTTGTCTTCGATTTACACATCTATGCAAACAATATGCTGGCGGTTGTATGGCCCACAACAAATTGTGGAAAAAAACTAGCAGGGCAAACAACTAAAGTTCTAAACAAACCAAAAGGCTTATGCATACACCATTGTACATCCATAATATGTATACATACATCCGCTTGAAAGTTAGTTTGCTGAATATGAGCATCGTAACTTACGATTCGTAAGCGTGCTCGTTGACTGACACAGAGGCAAATGAAGATGAAAGAGAGCATTACTGAATAAATACATGCAAATTACGTTTTCTTTCATTTTTCGGTTGAATGAAAATGTTGAACTAATTCAGGCTATATATATATTGTCCAATGAAAAAGGAACCGTGGACCATCAAATCTGAAATGAAACACTTTCGTTCATATTTCATGATCAACTTATGAGCATAAAAAAATGAAAGAAGGAGTTATTATTATTAAACTTAAATTAGAATGCATACATGTACCATACTACACATTTTAAAAAATATAAATGAGAACTTTATCAACTGTCGTACTAGTTAGAAGTGGTTTGTAGCTGACCATATGGAAAGGAGTGTCTTTCTGATCAAGAACTAATAACAATCAATGTTCTGGAACGTCTCAACTCTGCATGCATGTAATTAAGTTAACCAAGTCAATAAATTGAATCCGACTGCACGTACTCCTTCAGTGTGATAAGTCGTTTTGGAGCAAAAGCCGATGAATTTTCAAGGCTATATGGAAAGAAAAACACAAGAGGCAGGCAGAGGAGAAAAATGGCAAGGTGGAAAAAATAATGATCGTGTCAAGTTACTCCACAACAACTGGGCTATTTTTGTGTCGAAATTTTAATGTGCACATGCATCTACCTACCTAACCTTTCCTAAGTAGAACGAACGCAATCCATTAGAATGACTCATTGTTTGAAGGTGGACGTTCATTCATTTGAGCAAATAGAAATTCACAGGTGCATACACTGACATAAGTTTGTAATTACAGTCCATTCATTTAGCAACACTTTTTATGGAGATATATGATGATTTAATACAACAGAAGCCAAGCACTGCCAAGCTATTTTAAGAAAATAGTTAATGAAGAAAGTGCTAATTACCAAAAATGCCGTCATTCTTTCCTGCTATCTTCGAGTTGCTGTTACTAAATCAATCTTTAAAAATATTGTCGTTGGTCGTATTTCCACACTCAGAAAGGTAACGTGATATATTGTTTTAATGAATTATTCATCAATTAACGCTTTTTTATTTATTTATACTTTCTGACTAGAGTTTTGTTATTCATAGGTTTTATGCACACAACGTACATAATTACTGGGCTAGTAAGCAGATACCGAAAAGTTTTTCTTTTCTTTTTTCTAAAAAATGACACATGTAGTAACACCAAATATCAAGACTTACAATCTCCGTAGAGCTGAAGGTATTGGACTGCGCTCTCTGTCAAGAAATCTCACTAATTTCCTCGGTCTTCCTTGTTCGTCTTTCTTGTCTTTGTTGCTATCACCGGCTTTCTCGGTGATGCCACTTGGTTTTGGCTTATGTAAAAATCTTAGAGCTATTCCATCATCAGCCATTTTCAAATTAATACTGAAAGTTTCCTGAGCAAAGTTTATTGGAATGTACTATGTACAAAGTATTTATGGAATAGTTCCGTTCATCATGATGATCACGTGTAAAGCTTGATTTAAATCAAAGTTGCTTGTGTAGCAAGTTATTTAAATCATTTTCGTTGAATGAACTCGTTTAACGATTTTCTAATTCTTAAACTCACAGTACGACACGACACAAGTAGACAAAATTAAGGTTGTTCATAGACAAAATGATCGAGTCACGAGATAACCCCACATGACTTTTTAAGCCGTTATGATGAGGATCACCATTGAACTAGTCTTAGGTACAACACAATAATTTCAAGAAATAAAAGCGAGAAAAATTTTGATCTTTTTTTTACCAGCTTGCTTTGTCAAGTATTAAATACAATTATTATTTATTGTAAAAAAATTGTTAGTTAGCTTTCCTGCATGCAGTTATGGAATGCTCAGTGAAAATACTAAATCCAAACTGAACTGCAACGTGACACCAACATATTATGCATACACATCATCACCACAATGTCTACAACAT
>JAHZMZ010001372.1:0-10422 GCA_027743805.1 Lepidocyrtoides sp. E14 | reverse complement strand
ATACAATTCATGCATTGCTTACATACATTTTTTAATAAATTCAAAAACCGCTTTTTCCAGAAAAAAACTTTTCTTCGTTGTCGGGTTTTAAAAGTACTAAACTCTATGCATACATTTTCAATTTTTTGTGGAAGTATACTGTACCCAGTACCTATCAATGCTGATTTGAAGTATCCACAAACTTGTTTTTACAATATACATTGTTTCCAGAAAAACAAGACCATATTCGTAGCATTGCGGTTTATCAAGTTTTTACATAATACAATTTTCATGTTTTAATGCGCGATGCATTCTGGCATCATATTTTATTCCCTGAACATTTTCATACGCCTCGGCCTCGTTTTTCAAAAAGTTGCAACAAAATTTTACGATTATAGCTGTGCGGCCGATGAATGCTTTTTCTTTTACTCATACAACAACGGTGGTACTCTCGTTGCGCTGTTGTTTTTGAAATGTGAAAAGTGAAAAGAAGTGTTAAAAGTTTTGGTGAAGAATATTAGCCATTTTTCTCTCAATTCCTCGCATTTCCTGATTTGGAGATGTTTTTTCTGTCTTATGCACAATTGAATTTCTAAAATAAATCAAAGATTATGAATTTACTAATAAACAAGTAAAGTGAATGTATTACATATTTTAAACTCATTGCATTGAAAATACAGAACCGAAACAAGGACCAATGGCTTCAAAGGTAGGAGGATTAGAAAAGAGGGTTTATTACCCGCGAAATCTTTGCTTGAATGCAGAAAATTTTCACATAATTTAATATAGATTCCCTGACGACAAAAGGATAAATTGTAATGCTAGATAAACCCTAACCCGTGGTAAATTAGCGATGTCTTTCCAAACATATTAATTCAAGAAAAGACTCAAGGAATTTGCTTTCGTCCACGGACTTGCACTATCATTAATTCGAAGTCGAAGAACAACTAATTTTAACGCACACCACAGATTTCACTACTAATTCTGTCGTAATATATGGTCGTACATATCTCATTATTTGTAAAGGTGTGCTGACACTAATAATCTCCTATTCTGCTAGCTAAGCCAATCACTAGAAAATTAATAAATAAGTTCAATGTTACTCCAAATACTAATTCCACAACTTCAATTCTTTCAGAAAGTACGACACAATAATATGCGAATCTGCCCTCCTCACAGCTTGTTTCATTTAACGTGAGTTTCTAAATATTATCAAAATCGAAATGAATGTAGTCATTTTATATTAGACTATAGGAAGGCATTGATAATGTTTAGAGATATGTCAGGAGTTCGTTTTGTCAAAATACCGTGTAGAAATGTAACGGCTCCATAGGGAATAGTGAAGGTTCATGTAGTGGGGACAGAACGTGAAATGAGACTATACAGTACATTCACCCTTGGACTTAATTAAATTATGTGACATTATATTCGGTTTCATCGGGGGAGAGATCGCTATTTGTTGGAAAATTACTCTAGATTAAATTTCCGGACATGGTATACAGCTAAACAGTTTACATGATATCTTTATACTACTATTTTTTCTCAGTCATTGCTACATAAGTCCTAGTAAGTAGTATCAACAGACCCATACATAATTCCAGTGTCTTTCTCTTTAGAATAGTCAGTTTAATTTTACTATGGGTCATGTGAAAAAATGAAGTCGCAGGAGTAAGATTTTACTGCTACACTGCTTTTGTTGAGATAAAGTGATCTCGGCGATAGAATACAAAATGTGCCAAAAAGGCTAAGCTCAAAAAAAATGCTCGGGTACTACTATACTACCATGTATGCATATAAAGCTATCATTTTTTTTCACTGCACTGTACCCTCGATTCGTTTGCTGAAATCAACCCTTATTTGGTTCAATTACTCAGTAATTGGATCATCTCGTAGAAAATACTAGAACTACTGAAATAAGAGTAGAACATATCTTTCAAAGTTGTAAAAAATTTAAATGTACAAATAAACATAATATATCATATGTACTTACGATGCATATGCATGATGTTAATTCCAACGAAATGCCTGAAATATGAGAATTGACTATAATAAGTACCACCTCACATGCCATATTAATTTTATTAAATTTAATTTAATGTCCGTCTTTATTCAGGGAAATAGCGTATACCATTTTAAAAGTACAATGCAACCATGCTATATAGCAAGAAATTCTCACATTGTAAATACAGTACAGTGGATTTTGTTTTTTGTCTAATTAAGTTTACAATTTTAGTCGGATATTAAAATTAAAAATAATGTGGAAGTGCTGCATCAAACTTTCAATAATACAACCCTAATAGCTTTAAAAATAAGAGTGAATACACTACATAACAATCTGAAGTTGGTCTACTGCTACTTTAGCGGGTAAGATTTGAGCTTGTTTTTAAAACACGGAAAGGACTTGGATTTGTCGGGAGGCAAGTTGATGCAGTAACGGTCCGATGATGTAAGATATTTTTACCTATAGTCTGCTTATGTCTAAAATTACAAAAAAATATTGTCTGCGCTGAGACGAAGTTAGCACCAATATATCATTTTAAAACAATTTCTTTCACCGGTCTTAGCAATCTTGTAAAAAGTACATACACTTTTGAAAAAGCAGAGATTATCTGGTAGTAACTACTTAGAGTCATCATTAATTATCTGAGCAACCGGATCATATTTTCGTGTAACCGTAGTACTAGATGAGCAAGTGCCGGACGGGCACTACCCGTACAATACCGTCGATAATTTTTTCATGAGTTCTGTTAGTAACTACATAGATGAATATCATGTTAGATACAATAAGGTAAACGTAATTATGACATATCTGGTTTAGTTGATCGATGATCATTATTGTGTAGTTCTCGTATAGGGTAGATAGCTCGGGTACGTAATAAACACACCTTAGTATTGTTTATGTGTTCTCGAAAATTTCCTGTCAATAATGAGACCTTGATATTTTAGTACAGTAGAGACTGCGGCAGTGCACTGCCGCAATCTCTACTAGTGCACCCATCTCAATCATATGTGAAATTATCAAGCTGGGAAGATTTCCTACCTGAGCTAATTGTTAACATTTTGGTTTTGTCACTATCACTGTAACTAGAGTTTTCTAGGTAATATTCAACAACATTTACCATGTCACGATTTACTAACTAATACTATTCAAACAGTAGTAGTCACATCAAATCTATTATTGTAATACAAATAGAAACCATCGACAAAAAATATATCATGGCATGGAAATTTAATTCCTATGCAGGTAGCAGAAATGTTCCAAAATGTCGTATATGATTTCCATCTTCACCTCAACCTGTTCAAAATTTGATTAAAAATTTGGACAACTGCATATTATAAAATCGAAGTAGTCATAAAAATTTACTGCAGCTCGGAAATAACCAATGCTAATTTGCTGCGTTTTATATTACAATTCATGCGACATTTTATTTTGCACTATAACAAATCAGCCATTTTTCCTGCTATAATCGGTCCAAAAAAACGTATAAGTAGTTAGTATTTACATTTCATTGTCTAGCAAAATTCCCAGTCTGCATTGCCCTGAAAATCTGGAAAGGAAAGTAGACAAAAGCCGAATAGTCAGTTCTTCAGTAAATTTCTTCGCAATCTTTAATATCCTGACCATCTTGATGCTGTTATAAACCTCTTCAAGACTATATTAATGACCAGGTCTTTTAATCTGCAATCAATAGCAGCATTCAATCTCGTCTTAAAATGATATTTTTCCTTTAGTTAACGGTATCAAAGGGTATGAAGTAAATATTTGCAAAGAAAAAAATGCCTTGTGGTATGATCTATTGTAAAAATGGTGATTCCGTTAGGTAAATAAATTAATTGATAAAAATGCATACGGATGTGCGGAATTCGGTGGTGCATTTAATTAAAGCTGTCTGAAACTGAATATCCGAATTAAATAATTGAAATTGAGTGGGTAGGAGCCCGTCGAAATTTCTCTGTCAATATGCAACAAGCGAACGGTTATCCTCGATGATAAATTAAATAATAACTGGTATGTTGCGCACATTTGCATACGTATGCCAATAAAAGCAAAGATAGTAGCAAAGATACAAATGATAAATACAAATATTGATTTATGTAAGTATATGTTTACAGCTTGTGGTCTATTTTGCTACTATGTATGTTTTTTATTGAAAAAATTCACAGAAATCTAATATTGCCTTTTAAAAGACTGCATGTTCATTTGCAAGCATTTGATCGCAGTGTGCAATGTGCATAACAGAGTTGTATATTTTTAAGAACCTCAGTGAACATTTTATGTTACCAATAAAATAATTTTCTTTTACATGACATGCAATTCATGAAGATTAGGTCTGTTCGACCTTTCCTGCTCGTTTTTAGTGCCATAATTATATTATGCAGTGGATTTAAATATATTAAAACTTTACTAGATCGCAATTATAAGGAGCAGCTTGTACCCCGAAAATCGATGTCGACGGAGCCTCACTAACAATTGATTGGAGTATAATCGACTATCTTAAATAAATGTTGGCAGTAGTGGGAGTACAGCATCCATCCTGCTTGTTGTCGGTCAACAACAATAAGTAGGTCTTAAAAATTTGTTAAATCAGACAAATGTTGCTTAGGCAAAATTTAACTTGTTTATTATTAAACAGTGGCATTCCGCTGAATTTTGTTGTAGGAACTGGAGTGATTAGACTCTAAACACAGCAAAGATTTGCTTCATTTACCTGCAATGTTGTACGAGGCATTCCAGCTGTGGCATTATTTTTAGCCAGTATTTGAATAAGCTCATCTTCAGCTTACTCAGCTCATATTTTTCTAATTACAATGGTAATCAAGAATTTTAACTCGAAACAGAATACGTAGCACGCGTGCTTATGTAAACGCAATGCATTAAATGGGATTACGGGGTTGTAATGCAAAAGAATACATCATAAACTACATTATGTACATGTGAAGTTAGTCTCAAAATCGAATGGATGCAGTCTCTGCAAGTTTAGTTTGCATAACCAAACGCAAAACTCCATACTATGCGTAGGTGGGAAAAAATCTAATTACAATCTTACCTTACTTCCTAATCCTATTTAGATAGAAAATATATTCTGAACCTCACTCTGCAACTGCTGAAATTATTTTTTAAGTTCACCTCACCTACTTTGATTGCTTTTACTTTCTGAGTATTACATATATTGAGATGTAATTTACTATGCTTTCTTAGATAGTAGGTTTATTACTTTATGAGATGAATTTGGCAAGCTAAAGGCCGTCCATTGATTACCTATATAATGCTGAGGAGGCTAAGAATCTAAAACACAGATAAAAAACCACTCTCTTGGTGAATGCTATTTTCAAAACAGATTACAAAAAATACAGCAAGAAAGTTGGAGAAGCAAGAGGAAATAGCTTCCATTGATTACCTATATAATGCTGAGGAGGCTAAGAATCTAAAACACAGATAAAAAACCACTCTCTTGGTGAATGCTATTTTCAAAACAGATTACAAAAAATACAACAAGAAAGTTGGAGAAGCAAGAGGAAATAGCTACTTATTACGCAAGCTATACAAACGCTTAGCAAATTTCTTTTTGAATTTGACTTTACCCAGCTGCTGAGCCGGAAGTGCATCTAAAAGTTTGCTTGCAGGTCGGTAAACTATGTTTACCTTTGTGTAATGTAGTTTTTATACAATTCAATTAGCTAAAATGCTCACTAGCCCATGTATTACAACTCACACTAGAGTACACTTCAAATGCTAGTTAATGTTGCATCGGGTTTCCCCATCATGTCTGCTAATTAAACTTTGGGTTTCTTCTTGTAACTAATTTTAAAAATTACAAAAGAAAACTTTTTTTCCTTGNTAAACTTTGCGTTTCTTCTTGTAACTAATTTTAAAAATTACAAAAGAAAACTTTTTTTCCTTGTTAATTTTGTAGAACAACAGTACTGAAATCTGTTATTTAACAAGCCACACAATACTGCACAATATATTTTTCATCAAGTTTTTGTGTCGCCTTTTTCATAATGAATGAGAAGAAAGGCCCTGAACTCAGATTATGTGTACTAAATAATAAATTCTGTCTATGTGAGAGCAGAGAACTTCAGCGAACCATTACTGTGCTACCGCAACCCTTTCACTACCTTTTATGTTCCTCTAGTTCATACAACTTTTATATGCAAAGTCAACAAAAACTTTTACCAGTCTTGATAAACGGAGGTTATGGTTTATTAGGATTCTGCATTTTATCCGTCCATCAGTTTTGTACTGTTTTAGTTGATGATGAGCAATCTTTTTCTACAAAAGTTTTCTCCGTACTACTTACACTAAAACAAAAATTCTACATAGAGCTAGACCTGATGAAATCGGTTTTTAAGCTGAGCTTTACATACACAAGAGAAACATCAAGGTATTTCAATGACCCCATTTCTAGTAATTAAAAAATAGGTATTTGTAGCACCCTTTCTAGGACATGAGTGATAATAATAATAATTCTGCTTAAATATTTAGTGTGACGGTTTTCGACTCGTTTCATGCTCCAATAGTTTTTCATAGAGAAGAATATTAAAATGAAATACGCTTTCTCCGACTTTCTCTCACTCAACTCTGCATAGTGCAAAGTATTTTTTACGATAGCGATTATTATTCAAGGCATGATTTTCTGGCGTAAAAAGTAGCACACTTTTTGCGGTGTCAATTCTTTATATGGGAGTCGGATATTCATTGACAGCTAAGTTTTCGCCAACACTAGAAATAATGAGAGTCATGATAATAAAAGGTACAGCATCACTTACGCATTCTATTTGCAGGAAATTACTTTGTGCATGGGCTACAAAAAAGATTTTCTCTAGGTAATATGGCCAACTAACTAACACAACAAAACAGCTGGAAAAGTTATTCGAGTAGATGCACCATTGAGATACTGTCTAAAATCGAAATCCTACTACCTATCCCATATATGCGTGAGTTGACTCCATAGGTAATGCAGATGGTGCTAAGTAATACTAAGATGAATAAAAGTTACGTCTGAAGGCGTCATTCACGTCTGTTTCAAAAGAACAACATAATTTAGCGAAAGGTTTTATTACTTTCTTCTGTAATAAATCTAGTCTTATACAAGCTAGATGTAAGTATTAACTTCTACTACGCTCTTCTTAGGAAAACACGTTAAACTTTTAATACAACACGTCTCTAAAAGTTTGTTATCTCCTTATTAACTTCTGATACGTTCATGTTGTTTATGAATTAGACGGATTAATTACATTATTAAGCATTCCATTGCTGCTTTCACAATCGGACTCATAAGCATGATTAAAAATACTCTTGAAGATATGAAGAACAGATGCCGGTGATACGGATATTGACTGATATCTGGTATTTTAAAAGAAGTTGACAAAATGTTGTGAAATGCTGCTGCAGCTATGCACAATGTTTTCACTCATTTCATAGTGCAAAAGTTGCGCATTATGAAAGTTAATCATTGTGAAAGTAGTACTAATAAAAATTATGTACGTAAAAATAAATGAAAACGATGCCACATAATAAGCAAAACTCAGTGACTCACTCTTTATTTCCACGAATCTCAGTCTCAAGTTAACTTCAACTTTTTTGCAATAGTCAAGAAAAAAGTCATTTTAATAATTGCGTACTTCGGAGTACGTGCTTAAATATTAATATCAACTACAACTTTCATGGAGTGTACATATTGAAGTATCTCAGGATGGAAACGTGAAAACCAAGTCCAAACAAACACAAGAGATATGAAGCAGTGACACAAGTCAAATCCAAAGTGGCCATTAGCAGATTCTCAGTTTCTCAGTCTTGGTGCAAACATTTCATTTCAACAAATATACATTCACTTTCTCTCATTTTCAATTACACTCAATTTTGTGAGATTTTTTCCCTTTCCTTTCATACCAGTGCTGTTGTGTTGCTGAAGTGATCATGTAAGTGGCAAGATAAATGCAGCACCATGTGGTGCAGTGCATGGAAGTGATGCTCACACGGTATTGAGGAAAGGAGCGAGAGAAACCTGATGACATACGGTCGAGCATATATATAGGTTTGTTGCAGTTTTTATTCCTTATTTTGCCTCAACGATAAACATGTCTACACTTTAATATCCATTCGACTTCAATCTTTCCTTTTTTTACTGTAGTAGGTATGCATGCATACCTTACAAGTTCCATCTACAGCATTCGATAGAACTCCATCATAATATACCCTTTTGTTAAACTCAATTTAATTTGAGTGATTTGCTAAAAATGTTTGACAAAGTATACTTTGCCTTCTGGTTTGAGAAGCTGTAATTAATAACCAACAACAACCTTTTTGAAAATATAGGTAACGGTAGATGTTTCTTGAATTTTCTCAAATGCATGCTCAATATTTCGTACTCATGCTTTCAAACTCAATAGGCATTCATTTCAACAAAAAAGTATGTCACATCTCCTTAGCTTTTCCCTCTTAAAGGTTATTGTAATAGTCGTGACTATTATTGATACAAATCAATATACCTAGAGATGAAACACTTCAAATCTGGAGACATTTATTCCAACTTAGAATTTTACTTGATTTTTAATTTAAAGTGGTTGTTTTCTAGCACACTTCTGATAATAAACGAATCTGTCATTCCACTTCAATAAATCCGTTGTGTGTGGTGTACTCATCTCAAGAAGAAGATTGCATTCATGCACTATCTCTAGTCATGATGACTGGAGAAAGTCGTGAGGATTTGGAATGGGGCAAAGTGTGATGGCATGAAATGTTCGCTCGCACATAAATGCTTGTGGTTTGCGCCTTCTCGCAACTAAAATCAGACTGAGTTTACTTCTTCATTTCTCCTACACTTTTGTCCAGCAGCACTAAAACAAAAAAAGGAACGCGTAAGGAGGACACGGGCAGCAGTGAACTGCCATTGGCTTACTAACAAGCACTTTCCCCTGAGGGAACTTGTATTTAGATCCTTCTCAGCTTTATCAAGTATCGCTCATAATCATTAAGTTGCTTTTTTATAATATGGCATACATTTTAAATAGATAGTTATTATTAGTTTATTCTTTTATTTTCTTATGATACACATGTAACTAAACTTACCTAATTACATTTGATAGAATCATAATATAATATTGCGCTGTTGTGACATCAATGAAATGGAGTGATAAAATAACATTTTTTTGTACGTACTTTATTCCCAGGTCTAGAATGTGCAACGCTCAATGTACCAATCAACACAAGTTGGCTTGATATTCTGTCGTTTACATGAGAACTTTTGAGAATCATTGTGCGAAAATCTCGTTGAAGCTATATGCTGTGTTTATGGGCGGATGAGAACAGTGCGTCAAGCAACAAAATAGAAACATAAATGAGATGAACTTCCAGAAAATGTGTTTTCATTGATATCTACGGGCACTTTGTCAAGAGAAAAGAAGAACGTGTATCGAACAAAAGAAAGTAAAAAAAAGTCTTTCGGAAGTAAGAAAATATCCTGTACAGAAAGAAAAGTTGGATGCAGTATTGGAAAGAGAGTAGTAAAGCTGTTGTAAAAAGTTAGGTTTTCCGTTTTTAGTACTTTTGGCTTGACAAAGAAATACTTACAAAAAGAAAAATCCGACTCTGATCCCATCATTCCGGTTTCTCGAGTCCATATCCATACCATTTTTATCTTTAGGTTTATTCTCTAACAATTTCCGTTTCTTTCGATTACTACATTGAAAAATTGTATCTTGCATGTACATCTACAGTCTATATACGAACGAACGCGTCATTACATTGCAGATTTTCAGAGTGCTTATTAGACACCAGTTTAAGTTCCAGATTTGTCTAAAAAAATTATCTCATTTTTCGTTTCTCGTCAGTTGAAGATATGCCTATGATATGAATAATTAGATATTGGGCTCATTTCTATGAAAATGCATATTGATTTCCCTATTCCAACTACAAATAGATAATTATTCTTGTTGTTTAGTCAACATCCATCGGGAACGTATACATCCTTTGGCAACTACTTGAATGGTGACTTTCATACTTTTATAGTACTAATTGCTAAAATAAAACCATTGCTCCTTTAAAGCCGATATGTATTTGTCTCAATCGAGTGGATTGTCAAGCGTGTAACGCATTTTTATATCATGACAAGATTATTAGAATATGCGTTCTGGGTTATTGTACATCCACCATCCAATATTTTAGTAGAGGAATAAGTGAGTTGGAAATTCCAACTTAGAATTACTCAAAGCACGCGACTGGGAAATTAAGGTTAAGACTGCTTGCCTTTTTGCTCACCCGGGCCGAGGACCCGACTTGCTTTTTTATTTACCAGGAAAATTTTTTGTGACGCTGGAACAATTTTACGGAACCAGATTTTTTTCTCTTGGTAGCATTTACACCTTGTGTAAATAATGCGATTCGAAACGAACAAATGTTTGTTAATATTTTGTCCCACCGTAGCATAGGTAGAAACTGAA
>JAHZMZ010001371.1:0-25253 GCA_027743805.1 Lepidocyrtoides sp. E14 | reverse complement strand
GATTAAGACGATTTAGAGTTAGAAGTCAGCTTAGCTAGCTTAGCAGTCCATTCTTATATGTAGAAGCAGAGCTAGACGTTTCTGCGTTCATCCACAAAAATTATTAAAATGTTTGCAGCTTGAAATATTATATTTTTTTGCATGCCAAACATGTACTTGCACTTTACAGGTGAAAAATGGCAATTGAATCATGATTTTATCATGAGTATTTTTCGGCAGTAATGATTTTCATTTTAAAACAGCATTTCTGGCAGAATTCACTGAATGCTAGGTTCAACCTGCCAATATCCATCTTTCGGTTTGGAATTCGGATTAAAAATGTATACCTACTTCAATGGGAATCGGGACAACTTTATATTGAAGAACGTGATAAAAGGTTCAATAGCCGGGAATGGATGCAATGGTACTGACAAAAGTATTGATTATGCTTATTTGTTTACCGATGAGAAAAATCCTCAAAAGAATGACGTAAATATAGTACAAATACAGCATAATTACAATTAATTTTCTCCTTATCTTCATTAGCCATTAATGTCATCATCAGTGGATGCCACTCGACCTAGAACGTTCTTCATTCGTCGTTTTTCAACTTTCAAGTACATTATTCTATTGGCAGGACGCGGTGTGGTGACTGTTCGATAATTTGCCTATACTATACAAGCAGAGCAAAACGAATGGTTTGCTATTCATGTACTGCTATCGAATCTAAACAAAACTTTCAGTTTCAGATCACATCATTTCATCCATTCACAGTGTGAGCTGTGAGCTTAAATCAAAGCAAGTACTGAGATTGGTAAATAAAGACGAGTTAGATGAAAGCATGTACATAAATGCTGAAAAGCCTGTAGACTTATTTGTTGAACTATATTATGTAGTTTACATCTCCCTCTCCCCACTAATTTGAGATCGGAATCCGGAAATTTGTCTACTGACATTTAAAGCATCAATTTTACCTGCAGTTTTTAATGTACATACATGCATTGTCACTTTTTAATGGCGAATAGTTTTCTGACAGAAAAAGTTCCATGAGCCACACACACAGGCACTAAAGCATTCCTGTCCCAGGTAAACCAATGTTAACATAAAACAATGCCCAACAATTTACTACACAATTTGTTAGTATCTTCATGTTCCTAATTCCTTCCTATCACTTCCATGCAAGTTAGTTGGCCAGTTCCTCAGTATCGATTAAGCCGTTTGCCTGCATTTTCTGCTTACAGTTACAACACTTACTTACAACAACACAACTAGATACACTTCACGATTCGTAAACAAGCTTAAGCATTACCTCTTTTTTCTTTTCATTCTACTTTCCCTTTTTTACTTACCTGAAGTTTAAGACGCGCTTACTGAACTACATGTAGTCATCCTACAAATGATATATAGCATGACGGACAATATGAATGAATTCAATTGCACCCGTACAATAAAGTGTAAGAAGAAATCCCCTGACAAGACATACAAAAGGCAGTCCAGGTGAACATATCAGAAATGGGAATCTATCGATTAGTAATTGATTCTATGAAATATTTATCAACACTTTCACCTGACCATTATTATGATACCTTCAGAGGAGCCAATCGAGTTGACGCTATCTGCTTCTATGCTGAGTTGTGTATGATATCTTTTCCTCCATGGTTTTTGAATGTACAACTTTTTCAGTTGAAACTGTCTGGAGCCTGAATGTGAAAAGAAACCGATATATCATGTTTGCAGGAAAGGATTTCAGTATGAATAGAAAATGTTGAACTGGGGGACGTATTTTTCTCAAATTTATGTTGCTTTCCAAGCTCCTCGTACTTAAAGACTTCATTTTTATTAGTGAAAAATCACATTGTCAATGGTAAAAAAAAACCAAAAATTGTATACCTGGGAGTAAAAGTTCTAGTTGAGGTTAAAGACAAAAATGCCAATCACAATCGAGCTTGATAGAGGGCATGGCCCTTACAAAGGTGGTGACTTGGTTATGGGGAAGGTTATTGTGATCAATGGCTCGGAAAAATCTCGGCAATTAAGTAATGGTATGGTTTCATGTAAATACATACGTGATGATGACATGTGGTGTAGAGAGTAACGGTCGTCATTTTTACAATAAAAAATCATCCTTGTATGACTTTCAATTTTAGATTTGACAGTAACGTTCGTAGGAAAAGCTTGGACTCAGTGGAAGGAAGGACGAAGCACAAGAGACAACCTTCGGCAATATCTCACTTCCAAATGGGAAATTGAAACTTATTTTAATCAGAGTTTTTTGCTGCTCCAACCCGGTAACTTGATCCATTCTGTCTGGCAAAACTTTTTCTAACTTGTCTTTGGGTTTTTATTTCTCTACACTCTTGTTTTGCTCCAGAAGAAGAAATTAATAAATTTCGAAAGCTTGAGCCCTAAAACGATTCATCATCCGTGATTCCCACTTAATATTATTATAAAACTTTTTCTCTAATTTTCTTTAATAAAAATGCGCAATGTCATTACATTTGTAGGAAATTTTACGGCAACGAGAACCATTGAGCCAGGAGTCACGGAATTACCTTTTGTCTATCAACTTCCGCCCAATATACCAAATACATTTATGAGTAAGCATGGTGGTGTCACTTACACTGCTCAAGTGATGTACCGAAGACCCTGGAAGTGGGATAAATTAGTTCAGAGGGAAATAAACGTACAAGGCGTATACAATCTTAACTACCCAATCACTTCCCAACCAGGATATTTCACACTGGTCAGAAAAGTATGGTGCGGGTTCGGGAAAATCAAAGCAAATATGTTTATATCTAAACGTGGATTCCTTCCTGGCGAGGAAATAAACTTTCGACTTGAGCTTGAAAACGAGACTAGGCTTCAGTTAAAGAAAATTCGAGTGTATTTACTGCAAGTGAGCATCTAAATGACCGTCCTGTTTGACCAATAATTGAATGATTGATAACCATTTTTTCTTATCTAAACACAATTTCGTACCTTTTTTTAGATTACAACCTATTTTGCACAAACTTCAACCAGGCAGGAAATGAAAAAATGCTGCAAGTTGAAATGCCCTACAGTTGCTTCAAAACAGCAACTTAATTATCCAGGCTCTTTTGTTGTTCCTTCAGACCTTCCCCCAACAAATCTGGGGAGCTGTAGAATTGTCCAACCGAGATATAGTCTACTGGTAACTTTTGATATTTTACAACCTAATGCATAATTCATTCCTATTTCACAGAAAGCCAACAATAATATGGGTTCTCTTAAGTTAAAAATCAAAACAGGCTTTTTTGGAAGGACGTGTTTTTACTCGGTACTGGAAGGTCGCGTTCCTATTTCAATTGGGAGTTCTGAGTCATTCACCCGATCCCGTCCAGTTAGCTGTCATATACGCGGACGGAGTGCCAGTAATTATTCATCTAACACAATGTTATCGAATTTTGAAGCGTTGACAATCGCAGGGAGCAGCTCATCGTCTCTGACTTCCTCTCGTAATCACCTGCGACTTTGGAACATTTGCTCGTACAACAGAGGGGACTATGACAGTGATCCCCGTAAGAAAATCCCGTTTATAACTTTTTTATATTTTCATGTTAAAAACTTGGGATTTTTTGAAAAATGATTTATTTTTAGCACCTTCCTATGAGGATGCAGTGGCGTTACCACCGATTAGAGACAACTGTAATAAGTATCTGATTTCATCCTCCTCCTCCTGAGTACGAATTGTGGCTTAAATCATCGTTAGACATCTAGTTGTCACTTCACAAAAATATCAAAAATCTAGTTCTCCGATAGTAATTTTAAAAGCAACTTAACAAAAGAGATGAAAGTGCATGGTAAATTGATTGTCGACACTCGACACGCTTATTTAGTGATCAATGTCACAAAAAGATGAATAAAAAGAAAAGGATTGTTTCAATAAAGTGTAACAAATGGGGAAAAATAATAAAAATCCGTTACATACGTGCAAATTTAGACGTAAATACAACAATAATATTTACTTTACTATAATTAACAAGATTATAATTTATTTTCCTTCTCTTTTGCATTACATACTATTCTTGATATAATCGGAATTTTACCTTTAAAAGCAAGATACATTCATAGGATAGATTTTGCAATGAAATTAAGGTGAACAATGCTGTGGAAATATAATAGCATGAATAATATAGGTATGTAAAGTATACCAAATTGCATACACCTAAAAGCATTTGTGGGTGGTGAAAAAATCAAATCAAATCAAATCAAACACATACACAAGGTGTAGGTAAAAAAGAAGCACTGACGACAGTTTTTAGGTAAGTTAGTACTAGTTAATAGCTATATACAGTGTACAAACTAGAATTAGTTTGATGAAAACAATGTCATTCGATGCCATTTTCAAAATGACTGATGGTGTTATTGCGATTATTAGTATTCCAACTCTCGTTATTTCTGTTTTTACAGAAAGCTATTAAAATTCTTGTTGAGTTCAAAATCATAAAAAAATTAACTTATAAATGAACACGGTATAATATGTAACTTACAATAATATATTTACTATTTTAAAACAACATTAATTGCATTCAAGTAAGAAAGTTACAGAACATTGTATAAACTCTAGTGAAAATTTCACTGTGAATTAGACAGAATACGGTAACGTCTAACTAAAAAGTACACCGGTGAAAGAATGAATGAAACGATGTATATTATTCCACGTTATCTTGTATGGTGAGATAATAGGTGTACTACTCATTTATGAAACTTTGTCAAAATACCTGTAGATGAAGAAGACCTGACTTTGCGCTAATTTCTAAAACAACGACATAGCTGGATGTTAAAAGTTGATGGAAGTTTCCAGAATTTCCACATTATTGACTACTACTTCTTCTACAACCTACTCTACCATCCGGATGATTTACAGTGACGATTCAGAAAACGGGTTAGACCTTTTGCTGGCACCTCCGCCTCCACTATTTCCATTGGCTCCTCCATTGCCACCTTGGGCTTCTTGACCAAAGGATTGAGACTTTTTGTAAGAAGTTTCAGTTTTGTGCTTTTGAATACTGATTCGGACAGAGAGTGGTTGTCTGTTTGCCAATATTTCTGCCACCGCTGCTGCAGCAGATAGCGGTTTCTTGCCAGTTTTACTACTGTCCCTATTGGTCCGCTGACCATGTTGCATTGGAGCACTTGGTTGGTCATCTTGATCAATCTCTTGTGTCAAAATTTCCTCAAAAATTTGTTGCGCACCTTCGCTTGACTCATGGAGCAACGTTAGTGGCCTAGCCCGAGCAGTTTCATGAACAATAGTCTGAGCTCTGGGTGAACTTTGTGACGACAAAGGAGTGTTCGGAGCAGGAGGAGCAGATGGACTCTGCTGCTCATAGAATTCGTTCTGCAAACTGGAAGCTGGAAGAGGCTGTCGCCGATTTGGTGGCATTTGGGCTCGTCCAGTTGGCTGGGGGAAAACATGTTGTTGTTGTTGATGCTGTTGATTTTGATACTCATACTCTGGTCTTACATTCTGATTTGATGACGAGACTAAAACTGGACTTGGAGATTTCAATGCTACGAAGTTCTCCCTTTGCCATTGTCTTATATATTGGAGGGGATTCACTAGCAGTGGAAGATGGGGTGGTTTGTCCTTGGAAAATGGTTGACAATGTCGGTTTGTTAGGAAAGTCATGTGGTCCAGGACTAAAAGGATGAGATGGCACTTCAGGGGAATACTTTTTGGATACAGGGTGGTGATAATACTCCTCCGGAGAAGGTAGTCCGTACGATGATGTGGATGGATGTGTATAGTCATGTTTGGGTTGATAATGTCCTCCACTGGACACAGAATTCTGCAAAGGCACTTTATTCGGCGAAGCACTCAAACGATCTCTTTCGTATTGTCTCCCTTTTCCTGCTGCAGAAGAGGCTGTTTTTGTAGAAAATCTGTCAAACAAAGTAGAAGTCATTAACTGCTTCTCTGGTACTGTATATTTCTGAGGTGGAGGATCCACCGGCAGCGGAGGTGGAGGAAGCATTTCGTCAGTTGAACTGGCTGAGCTGAAACTATAACGTTCATCGTCATGTTTCTCNTTTGTAGAAAATCTGTCAAACAAAGTAGAAGTCATTAACTGCTTCTCTGGTACTGTATATTTCTGAGGTGGAGGATCCACCGGCAGCGGAGGTGGAGGAAGCATTTCGTCAGTTGAACTGGCTGAGCTGAAACTATAACGTTCATCGTCATGTTTCTCTCGCTTCGCAGCAACAGAGTTTAAGATACTTGAAAGGGCCTGCTTGGAAACTTCCTTTTGTTTTGCCTTTTTGTCTGACAATGAATGAACAATAGTATCGTCACAATCATTAGGAGGTGGTACTGGTGGTGACGGTGGTCGAATTGGAGCAGAATTTTGAGTACTAGGGGACATTTCCTGTCTTCTCCCATCTGGTTCTGGCTGTTCTCTCATTTGTTTCCGTCTTCCATACGGACTATTTTCAAGCTCTTCAGGTTTTTGTACGGAAGACGTAAGCTCTGTGTCTACTTCATCAGAATGTCGTCTTGAACCAAACCCCTCATCTCTCTCCGACGTTTTAAATTTTTCTTTGAACATTGACGAGATTTTGTTTATTGGGGTCAATACGAGGCGCGAGGCAGAGTCAATGGCGCCCCCAGCACTTAAAGTTGTTGCGGAAGATGGACTGTGCTGGCGAGACGCTTTTGCCGTGGGAGAAGGTGACGGCTGCCCCGCGGCTGATTGTCATGCTTTCGTTTTTGCAGTCATACTAGGTGGCTGACTAACGGTAGAAAATGAATAACGACTTTCCAACATTCGGCGTCTGTTTTTGAACTGACACCCAGCCTCAACGAGAAAAAATATTCCAGCGAGATGAAGGAGGACAGAACCTGCTACAGCTAGCCCAAAGGCCCAAGCCAATTTATGGAATTGCCATTCATATGCCCAATTGCGACTCTTTGAGAGCCCTCCGAAGACGATTACGGAAATTAGTCCAAGAATACCTAAAACAATAATTATCATTACTTTACTACGTTGAAAATCTTTCAGTAAATATGACACATATTCACTGTAATAATATCATTTGACAATTTAATTTATTCTATTCACCTGCCGTATGGAGAAGCATTCCTACAACTATCAAGTAGGGTATCTTGCCATCCCTATTTCCACCGCTGTATCTTATCAAGTAGACAATGATGGCAAAAAACAGTACTAAGCAAATGATAAAACATAGGGTAAAAGCGATCTGAACTGGGACGATGAAAGCTATTGAGAAAAGAAAATTATTTAATTTACCAGCAATGATCAGACAGATGAATTTTGTGCCACGATCAACTGAAAAATTCATATAATTTTTTCTTACATGGAAGCAGATAATCTCTCAAGTTGGCAAAAGATGCTAAAACTGGGTAATATATCCATCTGCATCCATCATATCTATGACACAAGAACATTTACGCATCATATGAAACTGGCTTTACATTCTACACAAAACCTTGTATTAAGTTCAGATAATTTCATATTTCATAGCAAAAGTACTTGTTAATTTCTCACCCAAAAGTCCATGCAGTTTCATAATACGGATTTTTCACATTCGAGTAGCATGTCAGCCACAATCCCATATTCAGAAAGGTATTGTCTACAGGTGCTTTAGACGGGTTTACCGTAATCCAATTGGGAGATACGTATGAAACGAATATCAAAGCAAATGCGACAAGAAAGATGACGCTTCCGATGTACGAGGCAAAGGGTTTCGTCCATCCCCAACATGCCCCAAGAAATGAACGATTTGAATCATTGTCCTCCATGGTGCATGTAAGCTCACCACACACTTTTACCTTTTTAGATTTTTTTTCAATCAAAACAGTTGCAAAACTGAAGTCCAACTATCACTTTCCACTAACCCAATATACCAACACAACAGGAGGCACTAACCAATAATTTGCCCTTGATGAGTTGAAACTCTCGACCCATCCCAATTTGTCATCAAAACTTTCCCCATACTACTTCAGCAAAGGTCAGAAATGCTTTGCAGGCCTCATTTTTTATGTCTAAGCACAATAAACTGTCTACACAGAAAAGTAGCAGACTCCACACTGTAATTCAATTTATGTGTATTTATAAAGCTGCAATAAAAACCTGGCTAGGAACATCAATGCCTGTTGTGCAGGCAGAAAATATCGTTTCTTTTTCCCGTGCACCGTGTGTGCAGTATGAAGAGTAGCTCAAATAGAAATGCGTGAAATATGACGCATCGTCATCATTGCTGTCGACGAGAGAGAAAAACACAAGCCATAACGCAATCTGAGCATGCAAACTACCATTAAGACTAACTAAGACCAACAATCGCGTTTAATAGCCTTACTGAGGACGCATAAATACGGTGAAGTGATTTAGCAGATATGACATGAGCTATTCGTTTATAGGTGTATACAATAATATTTTGGATACGTGCCTATGCTCACTTTATATAAAGCGTTGTGGAGAAGATAATAATGACGATGACAAATAACTGAGCGTACTATGTGGTCGTGGTTGAGGTATTCTCCACTACTACTCCAAGAACTCTTTTTTACCTGATGATGAATTGAAGAAGCCTCTTGAAAATTCATAAAGGGGGAGGAGAGGGGAATGAATTATATTATGCATGTAACACCATTATATCAACATATTTACTATTTTTGTGTATGTGCAGATCTTAAAAATAAATAGGTAATATTTATTTACATTCCCTAAAAAGTACAATAGGTCATAACAGCACGAAAAATCTCGGGGCATAATAACATGCCTCTAACTGAAAAGTGCGTTAATTTTTTAACTGTTGTTGCTGCCAGTGCAGTAGTGTGTGGAGTAGAGTTGTGTGTTCTCCTTTCGTTGTGTGATGAGCACACTTGATATTGTAAATTATTTGCATAAATATCTATTTAGTGACTCTACTATTTGGTTACACACCACTACTACTACACACTAGGCAAGTTTAATGATACTCTAAACTCCTACCATTTCGCACAGCCATAATATTTTAACTTGGCTGCTAAAACACCTTGGACATTTTAAACCCTTTTTTCCATTGTGTTTTGCTGCTTGCTATAATAATGTTAAAATTATGATAGAAAATATACAAAGAAAACATGCGTGCATTTTTGTACATATATGAATGCATAATTTTTTTTAGCGAATGGGATAATGCATGACAATAACATCAAATAACATGCTGAAAAGAAGCCACTAATGTGATAATACAGTAGACTGAACAATAAGAACTTAAATTAAATTCATGTTTATGGAGAAAAACGTTTTTAAAATTTTGCATTGGAAGGAATCAGCAAAAAAAGACCATTCAATAAAATTGATATTGCCCCATTGTTCTTCAACATTACATTGGAGTTGCTTTAATAGTTTGAAACTCAAATAATGGACGATTACACATTAGACCTTCTTAGAGATGGACCATATTGACCAAAATGAAACTAGACTGCATTTCGTAAATAATAATAAAAATGTGCAATTGAATACTGAATACTCGTGAATTTTGTACAAATTGAAGTTTGTCATGTGTATTTTATTTCATTTGAATATGACGATTGAAATGTGAGACTTTGAGAAAGAATATCATTGGACTGATGACTCAGCTTCAAATTTAGTCGGAAATTAATTCGCTAGTTGAATTCTTCTGAACTCGGTTGCAAATAATTTATTTTCCAACTTAATGCAATTGAAATCATAATATCACACCGTTCGATATTTCGGTGAGTATACAATTACCTCTATTAGGAAAATTTTATAAGTTTTAAGCAGTGGCTAAAATTAAAAATGATGCATACAAGTCGCATGTACAATAATGAAAGGTGCTAAACGGTGTTTGTCCGAAATGTAACAGGTCTAAATACCAAAGTAAAGACAGCATCTATGTAATTAGTAGTTGTCGCAGTAAAAAATTATATGGTATGGAGTGAATATACGTTGATCGGGTATCATTTATATTGTAACATTTTATGTTTTGCTTTCTTCTTTAGTCATTGAATAATCAACATAAAATTCAATGCTTCAGAATTGAAATGCAATTAATATATACGAGTGCGTTATATTTTTTTATCTTTATGAGTTTTACAATAAGTATTATCTTTCTTGTGCATATTTTTCAATGTTTTATTGCTAAACCTCAGCATATGAATAGGTATTGTTCTTTATTGTTCATTTTTTGATAGTTTTCTTAGAAATGTTTTGACATTTTATCGATTACTTTGACTAGAGTTATATAGAGCAGGAATTTCCACACTACACACATCCAATCCTCCAATCTGAAATAAAACTTGGGAAACATAATAATTTCATTTTATTAGTATTCAATGCATCATCGGAAGACTTCAATTCGTGGATTCCTCGTAACAAAATGACGCAATATTGAAAACGCATAAATAATATGAACATTATGTGTGACTTTATGCTACTCGAGTTTGTAACGTAAAGGTGTAAATATTTTTTTAAAGCTTCAAAGGAACAAATAGTAAGAGTAAGACGGATAATGTTTAGAAAAAGATAGAAATACGTGACACATCATGCATACTGCAAAATGTAACGAAGGCTTGAATGAATAACCTGTAAGTACAACCGGGGCATTAATAAACGAAAATCGTGGGGAAATTACTCAAGTAATTAGCGGTAATATACTTCTCCATCCTTTTCTTAATAGAGGCTCAATAATTATGAAAACAAATTCAGCAAGAGAAAAAAAATTTTGTTTGAGAGCGAGCAAGGATAATAATGATGGATTTCCTTTGTCACATTAGTGTTACCAGCAGGGCTTTGCTGTATAGTAAATTGAATACTTGGCTTCAATTTAGTTGACTTTATTGCAGCATAAATCATAGTGTATAAGCTAAGCCTAAGATATTACTTTGGAATGGCAAGTTCAAAAGAGATAATTTTCATTCTTATATTCAGTCTTGTCGGTTAGCCAGTAGAAAGAAAAAGAAGAAGCAAAGAAAACAAGCGTTTAGAAAAGAGTTGATGATATGATGAAAGTCTTCTTTACTTGTGCGCGACTTGTAGATATTTTGCATGACATGTGCAATATTTTTTATAACAGAACTCATGCATAAGGGTTACACAGGTACACATCATATATGTATGGTATATATTTTATGCGTGTAAATTAATGTGGATAAGTGTTTTTGTATACCTATTACCTATGCATCTTGAGTGTTGATGAACTTCCTGCTTTACGCATCAGCGTGAATAAAATTAAATTCTCATCTCTCTGTGCACATGCATACAATACACAACAAGTGTTGACTAAAATTATGTTCGTGTAATAGATAAAACCATCATTTAAATGCATATAGGCAGAGGAGAAATGATAAACCTGTCTTTTACAGTCAGTTAATGCTCACCTACTGAACTTTTAAGTTCCAGCAGCGGTTGTATAGTAAGCAAACAGGAAGTACTTACCGCTAGTACTACTGTTTAGAGCGTTTCATAAGAAAGGTAAGTAGTTTACCTTTACCTAAGGTACCAGAAAATTTACTCGTTAGAATAATGGTATCTATCGATTTGAAAAAGAATATTTGTAGAGATGAGATACATATTTCAAGTATGATCTTTATTTTGTGAATAACTAAGATCTATGGTCTTCTCGAATAGTTTGATAATGCATTTTCCCATTTCCTGCGTGAAACATTGACTGTAAAGCACACAGTTTTGTGGAAATGTAATGCGTTGTACTTAAAACATTGCATGTGTATTTATCTGAATGAGGAGCGGGTGTAAAGTATCAAAAACGAGAGATGATGAATTTCTTCTACATTACTTTTAGATGAGTTAAGCATATCACCCACGATGTTTTTCGTGAGGTATCAGTCTATTCCGTTTTGTTGTTGTGCAATACTTACTATTTTACCATCGTAAAAATAAGTCAAGAGGAGGATGTCAAAGTCGTAAACTGGGGCTACATGCGACACATGCCAATGCAAGTTGTTGTTTTAATATTATTTTATTACTTCACAGTAAATTTTTACTCGTCCCAGTTGTTGCAACTGGAGACTGATGGGATGATATTGAGCCCTGAATAATTTATAATAAAATTTAATTGCGTATGCATAAATGTATGCGATGCAGTTTTGTGACTGTGTCATTCTAAGGTCCATATATACAATACAGGAATACGTTTACTTTAACTGATCAGTTATAACAACTTGGCATAATACATATTTAAATTTACCATGTTATAAACCTCTGTTAACGTCTACCATCATTCATGCTGTCTATCTACTCAACTTATCTCATTTTCACACTTCCAAAGACAACAAGCACGAAAGGCAAATAAAATTAAAACATAAAGGAGTAACCTTGAACAATGGTACCTAAGAAATTATCATGAAAATAAATGGCTGATGTATTTGCTGCTCACAGTTTAGAGAAACAATAATTAAGTATTTTGAAATCATCAATAATTAGCCATCTAAAATGAATATTGCATCAATTGCATGAATGCTTGGTTGTATGGTGAATATTATATAGTGAATGCTAAACTATCGTGTTTGAAGTGTAGTACACAGTGCCACATTATATAACATGCATCATATCCTTGACATGTGGAACTGTGAACATTTGATCTTAATAATGAATTTTTGAAAACTCAATATGTAAATCAAAATAGATAAGCAAACTAATGATCATTTTTCAACACAAAATTTGTTAGATTTTAATAATTTGCTGATGACTATTTTTCCTCGAAAACTGATTGCTGCCGCTATTGAATATTATATGATTCTCCCATTTCTCCCTCTAATATTTTAGGTGCATGATTTAGCATTCAGACAGAAGTAAAGGTGTGAGCAACGTGCAATTATTTGCACAAGCATCATACAGCACAAGGCAATATCAATGCACACTGAACATAAACTTTCGTTGTGTTTCCAAAATTCTAACTGAAACTCGTATATTTTGACTTCGGCATTTCATTTCATTTGAAAGATTAAATATCTCTAAACTTATTTTATGAGCAAGAGACTTCTTTCAAGATTGGAGACTCAATATAGACGCACGAATTATCGGCTGCATTGTAATTCGTATTTACGTGCCCCCTTTGTTTCGTTACATAACTGTCGTCAACACATTCACATGCATGCACATAATTAATGAAGACAGTTTCAATTATACTATACATTAATCATTTAGTAATGCCGTGAATCATGCATGTCGTACTAATATTTATATACTATTATAACTTATATTATTTCATCCGAATCGAATGTCTATGCGCACTGACGCTAGGTCTGCTTTCCACTTCGCAATCGGCAATCGCATAGCCTACCACCTCTCTGCTATAATCCTTTTACACCAGCAGTTTTATGTTGCTCAACGAGACTAACGAGAGAGCATAGATATTGCAGAGGTATGAATTCATTTTCCTGAAAATGTTATGCGGAAAATGAACTCCTACAAAGTTGATAGCTACCCACCACCACCCCCAAGATCTAACACGTGTTTGCCTTCCACTGACAAAAAAAGAATGACACAGTTTCAGAGATGTTGAGGAGGTTTAGCTTTTAGCACTTCAAGAATAGCACTAATTAATGCAAACTGCTAAGAAATTAAAATTCTGCTGCTCACTTTGATGAGAAAGAAGCCAACACATTACTACAACAGTAATAGAGGTAACTTAACACTAAGGTACACCTTAGTCAGTACATGTATGTACTGTAAATACTGACGAGAGAGGTGGTATAGCTGGTGTAACTGCTTACATGAATATCGTCAATAGCAAATAAACGTTAAAAATTGTCAATGTATCATCATGAATCATAATTTGTAATGCAAAACATGTGATTAAAGAACCTGCACTGTTTACTGTAAAATATGCTGCAAGATTCAATTCTTTTTAGTTTCATTTTATTCAGATCGGAACGACCGCATGCATGAAAGTTTCAGAATTTCATGACAAAAACGTATCACTTATATTATAAATTACAAACAACACTATAACAGTTCACATGAAAAGTGAAAAAGAACAAATACACTTTACTTTTACATGACCGTAATTTAATAATAATAATAACATGTGTGTGGGTGGGTACACAAAATCACGCTTTCGTACTACAATGTTATTTGTATATTACAAATATGAAGTCTCGTTTTATCTATTATGTACTGCTCAAACGCTGCATCATCTGGAGGAAATATTTTATTTTTTGTAGTAGAAGCACTACTACATTGACTTGATACAAACTAGTTAAATAATAATATTAATATAATAATAAAAATGGACAAACTGTATAAACTATATTTTCCTAGCTCCGACATTACATTAACTCTGGAACAGGATTTATATCAACTTTAATGTCACTTGAATGTGTAGGAGGGTGAACTGGCTGTTCCAAGTAGTCAACTGTAGGCACCTCAACAATGTTACTTTTATTGACGACAGGTATATTATGGTGGTGATGATGATGATGAATATTCTTGGATTTATGTCGAATTGCAGTAGAGGGAGATGCCCCATGCCCAATCACTGGAATAATTTTGTTATTGTCAGAATGTTCCTCAAGATGCATGTGTAAAGGAGGAGTGTCATGTAGCTCATCCATGAGAGGCATGTCATAACTCATGGGGTGATCCAAGAAATCATTGTATGCGATGTCAGATGCCATAATGGGGGCAGGGGTGGAACGTACAATAGTAGGGATACGACATCCTTCAACAGGCGTAACAGGTTTGGACTTTTCGGTGTGTTCTGATGCAAAATTAGGAGCTTTGTTGATATGTGAGGAATATGAGGATATTGGCTGCTGGGCAGCTTGGTGCTGAAGCGGTTTGTGTGGCTCAGACTTGAGTTCGGGTCGAAATTCTGGTTGTGACTGAGATTCAAGCTCAGGTATCGTTGGTACAACTACAGCTTCACATGGCCGGTCGCCTATGGTTGGCACTTGGTTGGACGCTTGAAAGATGATATCAAAACCTTTCTCAGCAACAGCTTGTGCATACACCACTGAAACAGAAATACAGGTTTATTATTAATAATGACAAATTAAATTTAATCGTAACTTTAAAATCGTACTTACTTGCATATGGGAGGTTGACTTGATACAAAATCCCAGGGGGACAGTAAGGATAAGGCACACTAGGTATAGGAGGTGGCAATGGGTTTTCTTCTGCGGAACCTTCTTTAGTTTCGTTCTTAGTATTTGACAGCTTAACTTTCACCTTCTTCTTGCGTTTTACTTTTACCTTCTTTGAGTCCTGTAGTGACCCTGCGGTCGGGGGAGGTGGTGAACCCATTTCCTCGCCACCGGATGAGGACGTACCATAACCTGGATTGATACCATCTTTGAAAGTAACGCCACTTGCCTTCAACTTGACACGATCCTCTGTCCTCTCCCTGCATTAATTTAGTGAAAATGCATTTTTTGGATTTTGCATAACAAATAACAAATATCTTCCACATAAATAAAATGCATGAAAAAGGGCTACTCATTACCTGAACCCCGCAGAAACTAAAATTCCTCGTGTTGGCAGACTCAGCAAACGCTGTCGCCTTTTTTCGGGATCTTCAGGACAATTTTCCTTCTCTATGTTTACTTCGACTTCCTCAGACTTAATTTCCTGCACATCATTCTTTTTCTCAGCGTCGGGTTCTCTTTCATCAGCTTCATTCATGTCTTCAAGCTCATCATGTTTCTGGAATTTGATGCAGCCGGCTGTTTCTGCATTGTTCTCTGTACTGTCATTGTTGGTGGAATCCTATGCGTTTAAAAAAAGGCTTGTTCTTATCAAATATTATCAATATTCAACACCATTTAATGTTAAAAATTAGGGCTACACATAAGCTTATTGTCTACCCATGCCTCAGTTCCAAACGTAATATCATTGTACGCCGGATAACCATCATCAAATGTCACTATTCACTACTATCATTACCCCATCCCTCTCAAAACTCTTGTGCTAGTCAATAGCTAGTCATATACTTCATCAAACTAACAATAAAATTTTGAACAGAGTATAACCCTAGTCTAGCTAAATGAAAAGCTAAGAAAAATGGCCTACTATATACTTTAGTCAATCAATTGATTATGAAAGTCGGATGGTAAATGGCAGGGAGCCAGCCGCATGAACATTTTTTAAATTAATGATGTACTTTACCAATTTAAGGAAAAGATTTCTTTTTAAAAAATACTATATTGTTTCCTGTTTCAGGTATGTAGCAAAACCCAATGGTTCTTATGTAACTGTTCATGGAAAATGTACTTTTCATCTAATGATAATGAAATTCGGAATGATGCGACTTATTATCGAAACAAATTGATGCAAGTATGATGTTTTGATGAAAAGAGCATGATTAAAGAGACGTTTGATGATGGTTAAATGCAATGACATTAATAGAGACGGATGCGTTTGGTAGACGTATAATATACAAGTTTTCAGTTTATTTCCACACTCACTTTCAAAAAGAAAGTAAGAGAAAAGTGACTTTTTCAAATTTACTCACTACAATATATTATATAATGTTCTTCCAGTTAAAATATGTATCGATAGGTAGAATAAATTTGAATGGGGAAAACAATAATAGGGTGTAAATCATGACTGTCCGAACTGAGCTAAATATGGACATAGCAGTAGTACACTTTTGCAACCAGAGAGCAACAAAGCAACTTGTAAAATGCGCAAACATTTGCAGCTCACATAATATACAAAATCTAATTAATAGCTTATCATCAACAAGTTTTTTTATAGCAACATCAATAAATGTCACGACAGAACAGTTTTGCAAATTATCGTACTCTGTCACAAAGACCCGTGAAAAGAATTAAATTGCTCGAGATAAATTTAATCAGATTTGAAAACTGAAATTGTAATAATTATTACACAACAGTACGGTAAAAATCTAACACAGTTACATTTGAATTTCTAAAATTGTTTACATTACTTGAATAACAGGTACTGTGTTAAGTGTAAATGATCATTGACAAGGGAATATTAACCTTATCGTTTTTTTCTATAACTTGATTTTCAAAATGATCTTCATTCTAAAGATACTGTCACATTGTAAAACCGTTCCCGTTGTTAATAACATTCCAGACCCAGTGAAAATTCCTTTAAACCATTCTGCAACAATTATTGATGCTACAAGCATATACACATAATAGTACATCGGCAATAATAGTTCTTGACTGATCAACGTTTGGCCAAGAATGTCAAGAGTTTGGTAGGACACCACAGATGCAGATGATGAATACTGATACTGAGCATGTACCTTCGATATTGACTTTTCTTGTTCCAACTGTCCAGTTTTGCTTTCATTTTCTCCATTACCTCCTTCCTCATTTTCACCGTCAACTTCAGAAACCTAATAAATATAACACCCATAAACAATCTTGCAGTCATCTGATTCATCTTCTTTTGCAAGCAATTATTGTCAACCCAAAGAACTTGGTACATAATTCTGGTCAGCAATAAGGTAAAATGCTCGTTTGCAGGAGAGTGAAGATAAAAAAAAATTAGCGGACATTTCAACTTACTTTAGGACTTTGCTTTGACTTGGACGAAGATTTCTTCTTCCTCTTCAATTTTTTACTCTGTCGTAAATCCGTAAGAGCTCCCGTTTCTACAATGGCGATAGCTGGTAGTATAGGGACTTTGAAAGGAACCACTGGAACTTTAATGGTTACAACTCTTCGGTTCGGCTGCTGGAGTTCATTTTCTTTGGAATCCGTCTGTTATATAAAAATTAAATGCAAATAAATTAATCTAATAAACCATATACCAAATCTGACAAAATAAATTAAATTAACCCTAATTAACAACAACAACATTATTTACACTCTGCCATTAAAGTAGTACTTTTATATTAAGGAAAACTTTACGAGAGAACACTCATTGTACCTTAGTGAGATCCTTTGCGACTGCATCTGATTTTCGACGGCCTCTGGAATTTACGACATCTGCAGCAGTGACGGTAACATCATTAGCAAGCTCAGCAGGCACAACTTGAATGACATTTCCCAGCTGTAAAAAAAGTAAGAGGACCGCGAAATGTCAAGCTTAAATCAACTTTCAAATTAACAAATATATTTTTAATCAATTCACAAATAAATTAAATTGAGTCAGCTTGTATTTTTAAATGATGTGAGAAAGGCGGATAGATTCTCACCTGTATAACTTGCGACTGCTTCTGTTGACCCTGTTGTGACCACGGTGCAGAGATTTTCATTTTAGAACTTCCCTCACTTGCACTAGACAAGCCTTTCGGAAGAAACGTCCCCAATGCAGATTGTCGTGATTGCAAAGGATGCCGTAAAGGGGGTGGTTCCTCTCTCAATTGAATGCCCATTTCCTTTTCCAGCCTTTCATCTAGCGAAAGCCGCTTGGGAGATGAATTGTACTCATATCCCTCAGGATTTGCATTAGATGGAAACTGGGTGGGATCAAGAAACTCTACTCCCACCGCTACTGGACTTGGCTCTTCTGGCTGAACAGGGTGGGGAGGATAAAAATACATGGAGTGGCTATTAGCATGCATGTGCTGATTGTGTTCAAACAATGCCTCTTTTGATATGCCCCCAAATATATCCGCAGGAGTAGCACCCGGTGCCAGTTGCCCATTGCCAGCGACCACGCCACCCCCTGCTGCTAGTTCTGAATCACTTATGGTTGAATCTGCCACATTCAATTGCAAAGGTGGCGAGTCAGTCTTATCGGCTGATGGTGCTATGGAGTGACTTCCGCCATTGCCAACACCACTGTATATACCTTCTTTCTGCAACATTTCTTCAAACTCCTTCCTTCTTCTCCCTCTGTAATCCTCTCCAGGACTAAGATACTCGGGATTTTCAGCAAATTCTCTTCTGCCTCTCTCATCCCTATGTCTGCCACCGTATCTCCGTCCTCCTTCCCTAAACTCATCGCGCCAGCGATTATTTCTACGATGAAATCTAGCGCCACCACCACTGCCCCCATTTCTGGGACTTGCCGATCGTGATCTACTACGAGAACGAGATCTGCTTCTTGACCGGGATCGTGACCGCCTACGTCTATGCCTGTCATAATCCCTCTCTCTGTGCCTAATCTCATCTCTATGACGCGATCGTGAACCGTACGAACGTCCCCTGGGTGATGGCGATCTTCTTCGCCTCCCTTCGTCTTCCCGACCCCGCTCATAGCTTTCACCTCGATGATGTCGTCGAATTCTACCGTCGTAATGATCCCGTTCCCGTCTTTCTCGGGGTGAATAAGAACGAGATCTTGACCTAGAAGACCCTGATACAGATCGGGATCTTGATCTTCTCCTCTCTGACTTTTTAATCTGTTCACTTGCGGGAATGGGTTCTCCGCTTGCTGTAGACTCACTACTCTCTGCAACTGACTGACTGACAGATTCCAATGTTGTGTGCTGTAGGAGAGGTGGTGGGAAGGTTATATTATTATTAATAGATAGTACGGTTGGTATGGGCAATGCTTCCATTGGAGTAGAAGCATCTTCTATAGGCTTTTGTTGATTACATTCACCAGTACTGTTGGGCGGAATCATAGTGGTCAAACAATCATTGCCACTGACAGAGTCAATAATGTTCTTAATTTGTTTTTCTTCAACGTCCGACTCAGAACTTTCTACGAAAGGATCATATAGCTTTGCAGGTGCTGCTGATGTAGCTGAAGATTTATTGTCGTATTGTTTCCCAAGCTGCTTACTATTTGAATTTTTGGACTTATCATTATCAGCATCTTCAGAATCTGAAGAGGAACTGCTACTATCACCCGAAGAGGATGATGAACCAGACGATGAAGAATTTGACGAGTTTGAGCTAGAGGAATCACTGGACGATTCACTGCTACTGCGTTTGACTAAAACCTTACCGAGATTTGATTCAATATCAGTTTCAAAGGATTTTTCAGTGCCATAACCTGACGAAGGCGCACCAGGAACCACTATTGTCGTGTTCTTAATGAATTCTCCACCGTCTTGAGAATCGTCACTCCAACTGGAAACAATATGGCTGCGGCTCTTATCTTCCTCCTTATCGATGTTTTTCTTTATACTTACTCGACTTGACTCAACTTTAGCAGCTTCCTCACCATTCTGAGGCGGACCAGCTACAACCAGCGATGGTGAAACGCGAATATTTTTCAGCAGAATATCTGTGATATTAACATCTTCATTTACCAATACAGATGTCAAAACTTCATCATCATCCAATTCTGACAATAACGCACTCGTAGTGAACACTTCTGAATGGCTAGACAATCTTGGGATGGGAGCTGGAATCTTTTCAATGAGTGAGGCCACAACCTTTTCTGCGTCCAGTTCATCACTACTTTCTTTTAATAATGCTGTCCCTATTTCGTTCCCTCCGTTACTTTCCACGCCAAGGCTGTGTTCATTAGAAGCTAGCTCCGCCATCAATTCTTCATACGTTGTTATTCTTCTCCTACCTCCCGAATGACGTCTATCTCTATCCCGATCATGCCTGTCTCTATCCCGATGACGACTATCCCTGCGACTGCGATCTTTTCGATCATTATCACGACCATGACTAGATCCCCCGCCAGTAGCATCACTGCCTCTTCTACCGGACGATCCATCACCGCCACCACTTCTATCCTTTTTGTGTTTGTCATCTTTATCTTTTTTCTTGCTGTCCTTGTCGCCATCAGACTCTTTCTTCTTCTTGCCATGCTTCCTTTTCCTTTCAGAATCACTCTCATCATCCGAGGAAGAACTTGATGAGCTACTGTTTGAAGAACTGTCTCTTTCAGACTCTGAGCTGTGCGATGTTGATGTTGAGTTAGCACGGTTTCTGGTGAGCGAGACTTGGATCTGTCAATGCGATCTCGTTTCGCTGGTGCAGTTTCAATCTTATCCTTCCCTTCAGCATTATCTGTGTCACGTACTTGCTTAACAGCATCCTTATCTTTTGCTGACGATGTACCGGGTGCTAGTTTAGAACGCTTTCGTTTGGGGCGACGTTTGCTCGAATCATCACTTTCATCTTCAGTTGAGTTTTCTGAGTCGTCTGAGCCACGACCATGCTTCCCTTTCTTCTTTTTGGAGTGATGTTTTCGCTTCTCGTCCTTAGGCTCTTCTGGTTTTGGGGCATTTTCTTTACTACATTTACCTTTCTTTGACCTTTCGCGTTCATCGTCTGATGAACTTTCATCCTCATCACTGGAATCAGTTCGTGCTTTCTTTTTTGAGCTTTTATGATGACGCTTTTTCTTTTTTTGTTTTTTCTCCTTCTTCTCCTTATCTCTATCTTTACGTTTTTTATCCTTTTCTTTACTTTTGGCTTCCTCCTTTGCTGGAGGCAATTCTGGTGACTTTTGTGTCGGTGGGCTACTAAGTACGTGTATTTCCTGAGAAGGTTGAATTGGATTTTCCTTTTCAAGCTGAAAATCAACATCCATATCCTCCAAATATTCGTCATCGGACTCTTGCTGCTTGCTTGGTTTTGGCACAATCACTTTTTCCTTTTTTTCTCGTTCTGATTCAGTCTCTTCTCGCTTGGAGCTCTTTTTCTCCACCTTTTCTTCAGTTTTGGTAACACTTGTTCTACTAGGGCGAGATTTGTACTCCGGATCACTCTCATTGTCCGAACCGGAGCCACTACTTTCTCTTCGTCGTCTCTCCTTATCTAAAACACCACCACCACCACCAGCTCTTTCGTCTATTTTCTTTTTAAGTCTAGGATCATCATGCTCATACTTCTTTTTCAAAAGCGGTGATGGAGCGGAATCCATCGAGTCCTGCTCAGCATCTGTTTCCTCACTTGACTTGCTTTTAGAATCGCTTCTAGAAGATGAGTTTCCAGATTTCTTTCCACTCTCCGTTGGATTCACAAGAACAGGTCTCCCACTTTCAGATGTACTATCGTCCATATCGTCAGTGTATAAATGAGATATCAGCACTCCTTTGGAGCCATCAGATGGACAAAATGTCATTTCATTACTTGCATACCACTGTTGGCCTTTGTGTAATTCAACTGCTCCAGCTTCAGTCCCAGTACTCTTTCCACCAGTCGCTATGATCTCATTCATTCCACGTACTACATCAGATGCTTCTGACTTAAAAATTTGCTCCCTTGACTTGTAATAACCAGCAAAACTTAATGGATTAGTACCATACGTGATAGAAGGCTGAATACGCGTCTTTTTCATAAATTCAGCTGGATATTCTGCCTTTTCGCCATTCTGAAGTTCCACTGGAACTGTTGAATGATTCTTCAGTGACCTTTGCAATGTCCTCGTCAAAGGGGTTGGTTGTGCTACTTCTTTGGATGTAGAACTGGACCTGGACCCCAAGTCCTCTTCAGATGATGCACTATGACTCCTTGCCCTGAAAAAATATTAACGTTTAATAGATGGAACAACTCAACTATAGAAAATATGAATCTGTAAAAACAGTTGTTATATCAAACTGTGACAACATTTTGAGTAATTATAACATGAGTATAGACTAAGACTAGTTAATATTAAATTCACTCTTGTTACCTTTTGGTGTCTGCTTTTCCAAGCTGTCTCCACAAACTCTGAATGTGATCGAATTTAAACTGGTACTTGTTAAATTCATCCCAGTCATTGGGCATGCGTGAGCGACGAACTTTATCCAGTTCTCGTTCCTGCTCTTCCTCTCGTGCTCGCCTACGCAGTTCTTCCTTTCTTTCCTTGTCTCTTTTCTCTCGTTCTGCTGCTTCTTTTTCTCTTCGTTCTCTTTCGCGAAGCTCTCTCTCCTTTTTCCGTTCCCGAATTTCTCTCTCCCGACTCTTACTTCTCGACCTTGAGTTTCGTGACCTATGTTTGTCCTTCTTCTTGTTTTTTGAATGAGGGCTTTTGCTACGTGAACGGGACTTTCTCCTGTCCTTTTTCTTTGGTGGTGTATCACTTCTACTTCTTGATCTCTTTGACGATTTTCTTTCAGTTTTATCACGGTCCACAGAGTCCTTCATTTTGTCTTTCTTGGATCTTCCCTTTTCATTTTCTTTACTTCTAGATCGTCTTTCTCTACTTCTAGATCTTCTTTTATGGCGCTCACGACTGCGAGACCTCTTGTCCCTGCTTCTCGAACGCTTGGCACGATCTCTACTTCTTGACCGTTTGTCCCGAATTTTAATAGATCTCTCTGTGCTGTGAGATACTGAACGACGCTCCTTACTTCGTTTCTTTTCGCGACTTCTGGAGCGCTTGTCTCTAGATCGTGATTGCCGATCCCGTTTTCCGTCCACTGAAGAGTCAGACTTTGAATGAGATCGCGACCTGCTTTTAGAACTACTTGTCTCACGTTTATTTCTAATGTTTCTTGTTACACTTAGTAGTTGGATCTTCTTTACAAAACTATCACTACCTTCTTCGACACTCTTTGTCTCAGATAACTCGCTTAGAGAAACTTCACTGCTTTTCGCCACTACTACTGACTCGTTAGAATTTACAACAGTGGGAATAACCACTGCAGTCACTGGTGGAGGTTTCGGAATATTAGTAGAAATTACTGACACTTGTTTGAGTTTTTCACTTAAAATTGAATTCAATGCCATTACTTCTTTCATTTTTTCCTCTTCTTGTTTAATGGACGCAATAGCTAAATTTTCTTGCTGGCTAGACTTTGTTTTTGAGGACTGGTGAAACACTGTCACTCCTTTCATCGAAGTTTTCTTAGATGATGCAGCTGCTGAAGCTAATTTTGCTGCCGAAAAGGCAGCTAACCGCTTTTTAGCCTGTTCCTTACCCAGTACATGTATTTTAGGTTTGCTGGATTCAGATATGATGCCACTATTTATTGTTTCACTTGATTGGGCGGGGGAAACGTTCATTTCCGTATCATCATCACCAGTCATTGCTTGGCTTGGAGAATATTTTGACGAATCCGGTGGTAACGGAATTTCCGTCTCCTCTTTTTCCATTTCAGCTGGATATGGTATTTCATCCAGTGGTGGAACAGGTAAACCAACAAGTTGAGGCATAACTATTTTGTCCATTCCAGAATCCGACTCAATTGAATCCTTTCTTCCTCTCCCATCTGTTCCGTCTTCACCTGGAGAAGTTGGCAACGGAAGTGACGATTCTGAATCCACATCAGACATGTTGGGATCTAAAACAAAGTTGTATGTGTAAGATTTTAACAAAAGAAATATAATCGTTACATATGAGAATCGTGTTATAAGTACGTATGAAAGTAGGGGAGCACATTGTTGTGCACAAAAAGGAAATTTTCTTTATATTTTGCAAAAGAATGCTAGAGAAAAATGTGAGAAGGATTGTATAATGATGCCCGGATATAAGAAATCAATGAGCTATTGCCATACTACAACAATTATTCACATTGTAAATTTTACACAGCAATTAAAAATTGCATTACTTTGCTAACTGCTGGTAATCAATAATCTAGTCTTTCATTTGTTTGTGCGGAAAACACAATTGTCGGCACTACACTACAAAATATTTAGTTTTTTTCCTGTTTTGACCCTTTCACTTTACCATATTACTGCAATACAAACCTACATCACTGATCACATCCCATCAATATAAAACATATGAGTATCTAATCAACCCAATCAATTAAACTGAATATAATATACAACCTTTTCGCCTAGTTTAAAATAAAATATCTTACACTGCATGTGCTTGCGCATCTCAGAAAGATCACTGTCTAATAATGAAGCGATTAGTGTGATATTGATATTGGGTATAGTGTAACTTAGCTGTAAGCTGGATGAGACTATCGGACACGTTGGACGGAATGGTTAAGAGATCAACCAGCAGAGTAGAAAATAGAAAATGTGATGATGACACTTGAGAGTTGACAAGAACCATGCGTATTGATCAAGCTACATAGTTAAGTAAGTTTAGCCTGTACCTGAGCGAATAACTATTAGTCACTGAAACTCTTATTTTCCAAATATGTATTCACTAATTCATCCTGTCTTCAGTATTTGCCAATCCATAGTGGAACTTCGTAGTAATATGTTAACTCTGAGAGAGCTTTGACCACTAATTACACCACGTGAAAGACATTCAACGAGCCTCAATTAGAGGGCATACAAAATTATAGTAGACATTATTCAAAATATTCAACTCAACAATATGAATCAATTTATTTATTTGGCTACTTCACTATCTAGATTGTGCTTGCAGATTGCTTATAAAGATGAAAGACAAAGAATAAAATTTATAGTGGTGAATTGGGTGGCTATTCAACTGAATGAACAGGGTTTCAAAGCTGACTGCAAAAATGTGATACTAAATACATACTTGACCTTGAAAATTAAACTAAAATCTCGAAATTCATTATTCCTCACAAACTTTCATACAATT